>RJWJ010004053.1:0-79767 GCA_004363605.1 Indri indri | reverse complement strand
CTATGTTGCCTCAGATAGTCTTGAACTCCTGGCCTCAAGCGGTCCTCCTACCTTGGCCTCATCAAAGTACTGGGATTATAGGCTGAGACACCATTCTCCACCCCACCCCCCACTGTCTCCCCCACCACCCCACCAGAGCTTGACAACTTTTGTAGCTAGAAAGAAGTGGTGGGAAAGGAAGAAACCTTCCTTGAAATACATTGATTTGGCCTGGATGGCTTTTTATTGACATGCAGAAAGAGTATTTTGTGTCTCTGTGCAAAATTCCCCTTTTACTCACTGCAAGGATGTTTTTAACAGGTAGGAAGCTGAGGCCTTTGGAAGAGGGGTGTCTTTCTGTTCTCTTTTGTCCATCTTGATTCTTTTTTCTCATTCTCCAGAATCCTGAAGACATCACAGAGTAAAATCAATAAGAGATCAGCAATCATACAGACCAGGATTTGCCATTTGATTCTGCTGCTTATCAGCTGATTGGATCTTGGGAGAGTCATTTGAATTTCCAATCCTCAGCTTCCTAATCCACAAAATCCACTCCCCCCACCCCTGCATTCTAATCGATCTATCATGGGCCAGTCCTGTACTTCACAACCTGGCTACACATTGTATTCACTTGGGGGAGTTTTTCAAAAATAGTTAATTCTTGGGCTTCACTCCAAAAGACTGATCCAATTGGACTAGGTTTTAGCCCAAACATCAGTCTGTTTTAGAAGATCCCGTTGTAATTCTCTGTATAGTGAAAGTTAAGAACTGCTGAAATCCTCTTATTAAGCCTGTCTGACCCTCAGTTGGCCCACATGCTCATTTCCTGAAGTCCCTGGACCTCAACAGCTCACATAAATACCAAATGAGTCTCCTTAGCTAATAGCCACTTTGTGACTCCAATCCTCCACCTGCTCAGATTAGCAAGCAGTGCAACTACCCCTTATCCTTTGTCTTCAGAAGCCTTTTCATGAAATGTCCAAGAACCCCCATTGGTACTCTGCAGATGAGAACAATTCCTGGGATCCTTGTCCCCCTTCTGAAGCTGGGCAGCCCTGGTGGTCTGCAGAAATGCCACCCCTTGCAGCGGTTTCTCAGAGAACAGTAGACACTTGTCTTTCTCTTGGGTTACCCTTGGTTTAGGATACTCTCCTCCACAGTGGGCCTGGGTTGCCAAGGCCACAGCCCATAAGAGGGTCAACTCTTTCACTTCACACAAGTGCAACCATGCTTCCCAAGGCACAGCCTGGAACCCAAGGAGCAGCATCACAATGAGTTATAGCACCATCTACTTACCGCCCAGAGCCAGCACCCTGCTCTAACCACCTAAGCCTGGGTTGCTAAGTCCACATTCCTTCCTTTTGGATTTTCTTCTTGGACATTCTTCTACTTCTTCTCACCACCTGTCTTCACGTGGGTTCACCCCATCCATCAGATATGTTGAATGTAATAAATAGATAAATACTGAACCCTCTTCTCTCAGAAGACTCCTTGGTTCCTTCTACATACATGTGTAGATTCATATATGTTAAAAAAAGATATATGAGAGAGGGTCTGTCATCAGTTTACCTATCAGCCTCTTCTGAACCCAGGCTCTTTTCAAGCTCCATCTCCAATAAAAAGTCCCTGTTACAAAACCAATGGGTAGGAACAAACTTACTTTGCATAGGAATAACCCAAAGGGACTACTGAAGAAATTATTTCCAGAACAATGGGAGAACTTGCTCCAAAGGTACATTTATGTTTTCACTGTGAACACATAAAACACTCAAGATTTCTTAGTTTCAACAGATTTTAAGATTCAATCTCCACTGGTCAGTTCATTATGTGTAAATGGGGGTGATATGAATGCCAGTCTCACAGAGTTGTTGAAAATAACAAATGAGATAAGATGTGGAAAGATCATTTTGCAATATCTTATTATTGTCACTGTTACTAATTAGTTATGCTAATCTGCATCTAATTAGGGTTGTCCCTTTGGGCAGGGAGTATCCTTCTTCTCCTGCACCAGTACTGCATACAGTGTAGTGGTCCTATGCTGTATATAGTCAATGCAATCCAGTCGATTCTAGGTTCTCACTGTATCACCAATAAGATAAGCCACATTAACTAGGGTAATGAGGCCTCTGCATTGAAATGCAGGGATGTGGAGTTATTTGCTCTCTTTCTCTCTCCTGCCCTGGTTATGAGAGCAATTCAAGAGAGCAGCTCTTGATTAGGTAGGTGGACTTCAGGTTGGTTCTTGAGCTTTGGTTTCCCTCCAGACAGACCTAAAAGTCTTCAGGGGTTTAGGAAAAAATGGGAAAGGTATATATTAATCCATGTTCTCCAACACAGTAAAGCCAAAGCACTAAATATTGGAATTATTTGGTACTTGCGTCCCCTTAGGAAAGTGCAGTGCTGTGTCTTGATTCTCATGTGGCTCCTTGGGTCTGGTCTCAATTATTCAGGAATCTGGAAGGGAAGAGGCTTGTACTTAGTACCCCTGAACCTACAGCAGTTCTCTTGATTGAAAGGCTAAAGCATTTCCACCCTGGAGTTTAAATGAGCATTGACATTTTAAGAAATTTGTGCATGTCCCTCATAGGGAAGGTCAGTTTTGAGATCTTCTCTCAGTTGCCAAACGTGGATGACGTAGGTTTGATTACCTAAGGGGACCGACTGGCTTGTCTCTCTTATGGGTGGTCATGAGAAATATTCAGGTGATGGCACTAACCAGGCTAAGTTGTTGGCTGGGTGAAGCAGGGAGGGAGAGGGAGGTACCCAGGTTGACAGGGTTCCTCTAGAGCAAGGGTTGGCCAACTACAGACAGCAGGTCAAAATTAGCCTGCCACCAGCAACTGTATTTAACTTTTATTTTGAAATAATTTGACTCAGCTGCCACTTGTTTTGTAAACGACATTTTATTGGAACATAACTGCACTTATTTGTTTACATATTGTCTATGGCTGCTTTTAAGCTTCAATGACAGAGTGGAATAATTGCAATGGAGAACATATTTGTACTGTCTGGTTCTTTACAGAAAAAGTTTCCTGATTCCTGCTCTTGAGTCAAAGATGCTTCCCAAAACTGCCCCAACTTTCATTATTCTCGTCACTGTGGTACAAAGGGCACAAGGCCCCTGTGGAATCAGAGAACATCAGGGTTGGAAGTGGGTATTTGTGGTCAGCCAGTGCAATTCCTCATCTGAGGCCAGAATATCCCCATGATACCTCCTCAAATAATCCCCTAGTGGTGGAGGCACCCCGTTTCCTGAAATGGCCAATGCGTCTTTTTGTGGGATGTTCTAAGTATTAGAAAATGATTCCTTACATTGAGGTAGATTGTGGTGGACAAGAAAAACCACTGAAGTTTTATCATTTATGACTCCTTCTTCAGCTTTCATTGCCGGCAGGGTGGGCCATGCTGCCTGTGGTGTGTGGATCAGTGTGAGGCATGTGGGAACACACGCTGGGTGCCCCTAGAGAGAAAGACCCCAAGAAGGGGTGCCAATGGGGCATGACTGGACAGGGTGGTATGAGAGAGGGGCTGCAGGTGAGGGTGGGTGGAGCCAGCGGTATGGAAGTTGTCTCAAATTATTCTCCAATGCTTCTGGGGTAAGATGTGGGGATGTGGATATGCTTCTAGATTCTTTGACCTGTTGAAATTTCCTTCAAGGGAAAACAAAGGGGCCCAAATGGTCCAGGTGCATTTGAGTTGGATCTGTCCCACCGAAGTTCCCCTGCAAGGGTCTTATATTCTCAGTCCGAAGATCTTTCATGCCAGCAGCACCCTAGCCATATTGCCCAAATTCCACCTCATTGCCTCCCTTCCTAGCCACAGATTTTTCTCTTCTCTCACCTCAAACATTGCTCCAAATCAGCAGGTGTGGAGGGAGACAGGAGGAGGGCAACTACAGGCCGTCTTTTTGGTCCAGGTCAAAGGTTTTCCAGGGCACAGCATAGTGCGAAGATCTCCAGATGTACCTCAGAGGCGCGGGGTTCAAGATCTGTTTCTGCAGTAACTTCCTGTGTAACCTCTTGTCATCATTTCTCTTCTTTCTGCCTTAGTTTCTTTTTTTTTCTCCATAAAACAAGAGCTGGAGCTCAAAAACGGTTCCAAATGCTTCTCGTTGAACCTCGAGCCAAGGGACCTCTGGGGGTGTGGGCAGGGTGGGCGGCAATGCAGATGATAGAGGCTGGATTGCCAAGCCACCCTGTCCAACTTTCGTCAGAACAGTTTATCTATTAGATAGATTGGAGTTTCTTTAAAACCCCTATTACCACTATATTCCCACTGCTAAAAAAAAAAAGCCTAGAATCCATCGAACTTTGTCAGTCTTTTTCAATGTGCAATACATGCCTTGCTAGAGAGACAAGCTGATATGTGGTACGTGAATGAGGCATTTTTAATTTCCATAGTTACCATATTTATTTTAATGTCTACCAAGGAAAAGTATAACTAGCACATCAATATGATTTCATTGATATATTGCCTAGGATGAAGCTAAATTTAATTAAATAAGTGGGCTTATTTGAAGGAAGAGAATAAGTAAATAATAGTGCAGATGGCATAGGAATATGGCCAACATGATTGACATTTGGGAAAATGGGCAAAGTGACCTTCGCAGGCCCTCTTGGCTCTGATATTCTACCATTCTTCCTTCTCCTCCTCCTGCTCCTCCTGTTTCATCTCTGTGGTTGTGTCCTTCTCAGGAAAGAGGGCATTGTAATGACTATGTGTACTTTCAGATTCAAAACAGTGGCCTTGACAAGCACAGAATCTGTACACAGGGTGTTCTCTCGCTCCTCCCCACAAAAGAGCTCTATTTTGTCAGGGGGAAGCTCTGTTTTTCTACCTCCAGTTTCTGATGAGGTACATGGAACCAGCAGGAAGCAACCAAAATGAAAGCAAGAAAAACAAGGCTCTGCAGAGTGCGTATCTGCGCTTCACTTGGGATTAGAGAAGGCTCTTTTGGCTTCATTAGCAGAATACTTAATGTGCTCATGTTTGAGAACACAAATCAGAATTAGCAGCTAATAAATTGTTAGTCTTCCAGACTGTTGATTGTCTTGCTCCTTTTTAACTATCAGACTTCACTTATTTTTATTTACTTCTTGGCATGAAACCATTTCCTATATTATCTTTTTAACTCACTCCTAATAGGATAACACATGTCTGTTTTCCTTGTTCTGGTTGATTTGTCCATGATTGTTGAGGGAGGGCAACAGGTATTGTGTATCTATTAATATTATCTAATGTTAGATTTGCATTCAGTGTCCATAATTGATGAAGTGTGGCATGCCATGGTGGACAGACCTTAGACGCTGGAGCAGACAGACCTGGATTTCAACTTAGCTTAGCCACCTGTGATCTGTGGACAGGTGTTTCTTACTTAGCTACGCTTGAGTCTTGGATAGCTCAACAAGAATTATACATCTCCCCCCAGGATTTTTTGGTGAGGATTTAAGAGGCAACATACAAAAAAAATCCTGAGCCTGAGTGTGTTGAGTTTTAGATGCTCAATAAATATCAGTTCTTTTTTCCATTTTTTGCAAGCTTGACAAGTGCTTGCTCTGGATACTACAGACAAGGCAAAGATGGATATGACATAGGTCAGGATGGCAGATAAGTTTTCTTTCATGTGCCAGCTCTCATGGAGTGGTGTAGCCTCAGGGAGTGCTGCGCTGAGATGGATTTTAAGGGTCAGCAGGGAAGAGTGTCACAGTTGATTAGCTATGTCTGCCAAGGCTCAGGAGGGGGCAGTGGGGAACACAAATGTCACACATTTGCCATCACTGGCACAAGCTCTGCTTTGGGGAAGTCAGAACTATTAGAGTGTGAAATCCGTCCAGAGGAAACGAATAGCTATTGAGCATAAGGATAGCAGTCGGCACTTTTACATGTGTTATGTCTCGCATCCTCCCAGCAAACTGGGGAGAAGGAATGAATTACTGTTGCAGGACAGTGCTCCGGGGGGCGTTGCCCCAACCCAGTTCTCCCCTCGTTCTTGCACGTAGTTCTCAGGAATAACTGTAGAATGTGCTAGGAATGCGGCACCTTGAGATAAGGAGGAGATGGCTGGCACATCTCGAGCTCTGTCCCAGCACCCCCATCCCAAGAAACAGGATGTCCTTCAAAGCTTTAGCCTGGCACATCATGTGACCATGTGGAATAAAACCCAGGGTGGGCTGCTTGCTGGAGTCCCTGAGCTGCGGTGCAGGTGCAGCACATACAGGTGAGACTCCATCCACTCCACGCAGCTTTCCTGACCCACAGGGGAACAGTTTGCCATGCATCCCAGGCTTCTGTTGTCCCTTGTCTATATGTAGGTAATAAACCCACCTCATGTTACTTATGTATAAATGTGTTCTGTTTCACTGGACTCAGACAAGTTGGTAACCAGTGCACAGTGAAACTGCTTCATACCTTTCTCACTCTGTAAATGAGAAAATGGGGTCTCAGGCAAGCTAAGTAATGTCCTCAAGATCTTACAAAGTAAGAAGTGGTGGAAATGAGATTTGAACCCAGATGTCTGATTCCAGAAGCCTTTTGTTTGCCACTATTAACTTTTTAAACTAGGGTTTTCAAATAGAGTCCTTTTTTAAAAAAAAAATTAGGTAAAATTTAGGTACTTTAAGGTGTGTCGCAGTGCACTAATATTAAGTTTTCAGCCCGATGAGCTTTTTTTTTTTTTGAGACAGATTCTTGCTCTGTTGCCCTGGCTAGAGTATGGTAGAGTCATCATAGCTTATGGGAACCTCTAACTCCTGGGCTCAAGCCATCTTCCTGCCTCGGCCTCCTGAATAGCTGGGACTACAGGCATGAGCCAGGATGCTTGGCTAATTTTCCTATTTTTAGTAGAGACTGGGTCTTGCTCTTGCTCAAGCTGGTCTTAAACTTCTGAAATCAAGAAATCCTCCTGCCTTGGCCCCCAGAGTGCTATGATTATAGGCATGAGCCACCGTGCCTGGCCTCTGATGAACTTTTAATTAGTTAGATATACCTGAATAACCATCACTCAAAGGCACAGAACTTTCTCACCTTTGCAGAAGTTTCCCAGTCAATACCTCGCCACCAAGAGATGTACTACTATTCTGATACTTTTCACCATTGATTGATTTTGACTGTTCTTCAACCTTATATAAATGGGTTTATAAAGTAATTTTAATTTTGTGTCTGTCTTCTTTGTTCAACATAATGTCTATGAGATTCATCCATGCTACTTACTGTATTAGTAGTTTTTTCTTTTTACAATTACTGTATAGTACTTCATTGTATGAGTACATCACAATTTATTTATCCATTCTCCTCCTGAGGGACATTTGGGTTGTGCAGTTTTTAATTGTTATGAAAAAACCTGCTATTAACATTCTCATGATGTCTTTAGGTGGACGTATAACCTTATTTCTCTTGAGTATATACCCAGTAGTGGAATTGCTGGGCCATAGCTTAGGCAAATATTTAACTGTAGTAGACGTGAGCTGCTATGGTCTGAATGCTGGTATTCCCTAAAATTCACATGTTGGAGCTTAATTGCCAATGTGGTAGTATTAAGAGGTGGGGCCTTTAGGAGGTGATTAGGTCATGAAGGTGGCCCCTCATGAATGGGATTAGTGCCCTTATAAAAGCAGTTTAAGAGAGGGCTTTTTCTCATTCTGCCGTGTGAAGACCCATAGAAGGTTCCATTTATGAGAAACAGGCCCTCACCAGACACCAGGTCTGCTGTCACTTGATCTTGGGTTTTTTCAGCCTCCAGAACTGTGGGCAATAAATTTTTGTTGTTTATAAATTACCAGATCTATGGTATTTTGTTATAGCAGCAGGAATGGACTAAGACATGAACATTTGGTTTTTCCAGGGAAAGCTCCACCAAGTCAGAGGCTCAGGTTCTTTCTTTCTCTGCTGTGTCTCCAGAATCTACAGCAGTATCTGGCTCAGAGTCAGAGCTAATGAGTCATATTTGAGTAAAGGAATATATATGCAGATTGTGTGCCTTGGTTCTTGGCTTCGTATTGGGGCTATTATGTTTCAGTGAACAGAGAGGTCAGAACCTCTCTTCCTGTGCCCAGAGTCTTCCTTTTAAAACAAATATTTTATAATGTCTCTTTAAGTATCTTAAAATAAAGTTCACAGACAGTACAACCTGTCTACACTACATTTTCTTTTTAATTGATATGATGGCCTAACCATTTTACAAAGGAAAAATAAAAAGAAAGTAATTTATAGTAAGGTAATGAGTATATCAATATATGAATGCTTGAGGACTACTACACTCAAAGATCCTGTGAAATACACATATATAATATTTGCAACTATACCCATAATCACTTACAAATGCAGAGTGAGAGAGGTGCGATGTTCTGCTAACTCATATCACGTGTTGCATTGCTGTCAGTGACATGATTTTCCAAATGGTGATCAACTCTTGGTAAAAAGTTCTCATGAAATAATGTGCAATCTTCCTCAATTGACTCTGGAAAATTCATTGTCTATTAAAACTGTACAAGAATGCTTTGTTTTTAGATGTGAAATGGAGCTGAGAGGGTCTACATTCACACAAATTCTTTAACTACACAAATATTCTGTGGGATATTTGGGGCAGAAAGCATATTCTTTATTGGGTGGGATTGTTTCAGACACCATATGGTAGGTTGTCTACTCGCCTTGGTCCTTGACCATGAAATGGCAATGAGTACCCTCTCATCACAGTGACAATCATCCCCATACATTTCCAAAGTATCCTTGGGAATGGTGCCACCCCCACAAGGACCACTGCTCTCATTCAACTCTCTCATTTTGCAGATGAGGGAATCATTCCCTTGGGAAGGGAAGACTTACTCCTTGGAACATATAGAAATATAGACATAAAGCCTGGGCCAGGACCACAGCCTTCCAACTCCTTAGGTTAAATCCAATTCTGTCCACCACAGCAACTGAAGCGGTGGCTTAGAGTAAAATGGACTTGAGTTCAAATCCTGGCTCTGACCTTGGGAAAATTGCTTCATCTTTCCAAACCTGTTTCATCATTTGTGAAATTGAGATTAAAAATAGCATTTACCTTAAAGAATTGTGAGGATTAAGAGAGATTATGACTATGAATTCCTGGCACATAGTGAGCTCTCAATTATCACACCATTTAGCCTCCTTTAAAGCTCATTTCTTTAAGCACCAACAGAAATTGTCATATCCTATTCCTGGAGAACTTCTCCATTTGAACTTTTCTCTGCAGAGAAATACTTGTTTACCCTTTGTTTCCAATTCTTCAAAGGGTTCCTTTCCAGGGCAAGACCTCTTTTTAATGTCCCCTTTCTCCCCACACAAGCTATCCTGAGCCACATTCAAGTGTAAAATGTCTTGCACAGAGCAGCTCTGAGCACCGCATACTTTGGTCCTTACTTAAAGAAAGGACAAAGGAATGTTGGGGCTGTGATTTGGTTAGAAAAGGAGGGAGGGAGAAATTTTTTGTACACTTATGTTGCATTGCATTGCAGATGCATTGCAGACGGTCTATTTTTTTTCATTCTCTCAACACTCTTCGAGGTGGATATTGTTTATTATCACCCCCATTTTACAGATGAGAAAGTGGGGATTCTGAGCTGTTAAGGCCCTTTCTGGAGGTCACACAGAACCGAGATTGAAATCAGGTCTGATAGACATTGTCTTGATTTTAGTTCTTTCCAAAGCAGAACCTGAGACAAGGATTTAATTGCAGGTAGAATATTTGGGACGTGTATTTGTTATCTTTCCCTATCCCTCCCGGCTCCCAATGTACCCTTCAATACCTGCTCTGTGATAAACAAAGGCATTCTTTTAAGTGTTTGTGCTGAGAGTGAGCGCAATGCTCGGCTTGCTCAGCAGAGGGTGCCAGGGGATGCTGCAGGGGAGGCGGGGCCCCGCCGTCTCCGCGCGGATCCAGGCTCAGCGGTACCGGTGGGTGTGAGGACCGCTGGTGTAGCCTGCTCCGGCCACCGACCAGAACGTGGTCCTTCTGTGACTTTGCAGCCTCTGCCCGGGGATCACCTTTGTGAAGCTCCCTCGCCAAGGGGAAGCAGAGCCCCTAGTACAGTGTGCCCGCTCCGGAGGGCTCCTGCCCTTACCGGTGTCCGCACTCCCTGCACGCCCTTCCCTCTGGCTGCCGGACGCCTGCTTCCTCGCCTGCACTCGGGTGGTGGCCAGCTCCCTCTGCAAGCTTCTGCACTGCCTGTGAACAGCAGATCTGGCTTGCAGGGTCACAGGTGAAGTTGTCGCTGCTTCTGCAGCCTCCTGCCCGCAGGCTCCCGGAACCCACGCCCACACCCTCAGTTGCTGACTGCTATCTGACACGTTGCTCTGGAGGCTGGCCTTCACTCTTGCGGTTCCCGCAGTTCCTGGCCAGCTCTAGCCTGGCTAAAGCAGCCAACTTCTCTGCTGTCCAGTGGGCTGAACTACACCTTTTCGCGAGAGGTCTGAATCCCTCTCAAGTTTGTCTTTTCCTGGGTCCTCAGCCCTGGGGTGCTCGGCAGAGATTCCTTATATCTAACAGTTACTCTTCGGCATAATCAATGACTCTTTGTAGTAAACGTCTCCTATTGAACTTACTGTGTGGTTTCTGTTTCTTAATTGGATCAAGACTCTCAGAGAAAGCGATCCCAGGAAGATGATGAGAAAGTGCGGAAGAGAGAAAAGCCAATAAATAGTATGTTAAGGAGTGGGTCCCTATTCAGAGCATCTGGGGCGCCGTCCCACTGGCGTCTCTCTGCTAGTCTGGGTGCCACACACTTAGGCCCCCAGCAAGGGCCAAGCAAGGAGCTGGGTATGTATCTATCCACTCATTGCTTGAGGGTTGCTGTTGGGGACAGTAACTCCCTGGCACTTCTGTCCTGCCCTGCTTGCCTGAACTGTGCAGAACATACTTCTGTGGCCAGAAAAAGCCCTCAGGCAGAGAAAAGTAGATTCTTGATGGTAAGATATCTGTGTGCGTGGGAACTGCCCACCGAAGCTGCCCATGACCTCCGGGGTGGGCCAAGGGGATGTTGGAGGGCAGGGATGTAGGTCTGCTACAGACACTTTGCAGGATGCTGGACGATAGGAGGAAACTGGTCAGCTGGATATCGATGAATGGCCCAGACTGATTCGACAGTGAATTTTCTGGAAGAGTCAGTTGCAGAAGATCAAATGTTTCCCTGCCTGGTGTAATTTAATTGTATGGTCAGTGTTTGCTATGGATAATTGGATTTTTCTCTGACCTTGACTGTCTTGCTGGCTCTCTGTCTGCACTGGAAGCCATTGTTTCTAACTCTCTCTTGAATACAATAAGACAAACCTGGCTTCCATCAGGAGCTGGCAGGACTGCCATTTTCAGAAAGTGCCGATGGCTGTGGTATCCTACCAGCAAATGGCAGTGGTGTTTGTATTTTCCATTTTGCCCTTTACGAGAACATTTAAGCTGAAGCAAAAGGCTTTTTCCTTCACCCTGGGTTTTTTGATAGGAACTTGGTGGCATTAAGCACTTTTAATTCTAAGGACCAGCTTCTAAAGTTCAAAGCTCTGTTCTGCTGTTGAACACAGTACAGTGGATACCAAGGCAAGAGATTCTAATCACCCGGAGCAGCAGGAAAAAAAAATATAGGCAAGAACAAGTTTATTACAAAGGGTCATGGACAGTATTTGTCTGTGGGTAATGTGGACCAAAGGAGATTATTTCTACATTAGAATCACTCATATTTTGCAATAACTTAAACAACCTATCTGTTTTCCCAATTGGGCATGCGTTCTTTCCACATATAACTTGCTCAGTGAAGAAAGCACAAGGGAGCTTACTTTGTCCTAAAATGGAAAGATCTCAGAAACATGTTAAGTGACAAAAGCAATATGTAGACCAGTGTTGAGTAGCTAAATATCGTATAAGAAGGAAAAAGAATACTACATAGTCACATTTGCTTGCATTTACATAAAAATCTAATAAAAGTAGCTCACTATAATCTCAAACTCCCAGGCCCAAGTAATCCTCTCACCTTGCTCTCCCAAAGTGCTGAGATTACAGTCATGAACCACTGTGCCCAGCTAAGATTTTTCAACTTATAATTTTTATGTCATTTTGATTTTAAAATTATGTCAATGTATTTTTTACTCAAAGAAGCAAATAATAGAATGCCCAGTGAAGAAAATAATAATCATACTGATTTCATAAGATCATTTTTACAACCTTTTCAGGTAGCTTCAGTTGGGAAAATGCATTGCACAAAATTCAAATGCCTGTACATAGTGAATCATTTGCAAACATTTAAAGGGTGAGTGTTACGTGGTCATAGAAATTTTTTTTACACCTATGCTGCTATTCACCATCTGGACAGCAGGGGGAGGTGTTTGTCTATTTTTCTTTGCACCTTCTGCCATCTCTCCAACTTTGTGTGCAAAACTGACTAATAATTATGTAATTCAAATCTATGCACAATTTGCACCACGTTTTCTAGATTCATGTTGTTACCTTCTCATCCCCTAAATTTTTAGGGGACTTGGAGCTTCCGGCAGGTTGCTGATGATTATTCGAAAGGGGCCGATCATTGGGTTTGCTAGTGTAAAGTTTGTCATCCCTCTTCTCTTTGTCCCTCTGTGTCACCCCACTCAGCTCCCATACTTCACTTGCCATAATCAAGTCATAGAAAACAAAACTTACATTATGGAAATTCACAGATTTTTTTTTTTCACTTTGCAGACTCAGAATTTGGAAGGCAAAACAAACAAAAAGAGGGCAGGTTTTGTACTTCCATGAATGGTGCTCATGTGAAAAAAAAAATTAAAAAGAGCAAGGGTCTGAGTGTTGGGTGAGTGTTTGTCTTGGTGCCTGACACTGTACCTTCAGTGACACCTTACATCCTCACAACACAGCAAAGTATGTGTCACTAGAGCCATTTTGCTAAGGGGGGGATTAAAGCTCAGAGGGGCTGAGTAACTTGCCCAACTTTATGTTGCTGGAAAATGGTAGAATTGGAATTGGAAGCCAGACTGTATTCAAAGTGGAAACATTTAAATAATCCCCCCACCCTAAATAAACAGAAAGCAGTGTTTCCTTAGCGTCTCTCTCTCACCGGCAGTCTCCATACCTGCTTTCTCACAAGGATGTACCACCTGCTCCCTACTCCACACTGCGTCTACGTAGAGAGGAAAAGAAGAATGGGAAGTCGCTTCCACAGCTCCCCAAATGCTCAATGCAAGTGGCTCCTTGTTGTACGTGGGCAGCGATTCCTTCAGAAAAGGCAGCAACACGGACCCAACCAAAGTCAGAAATTTCTAGACCTATGGACTTTGCAAAGTGCCAAGCAGGGCATTGTGCTATTTGAAAAATTGTTTTGGAGCATTTCGTGCTTATGAGTGTGTGCATTTCTGAGTGTTCCTGCTTTCTCATCTGAGTGTCCTGGAAATGCCCGCAGGTGAAAGTGCCAGTGAAGATGTAGAAATTGGCAATTTGGGGCACTAGATGGACTGATTAACTACAACAGTGAACCTAAAGAACAGTGGTGAGGACATTTTACCTGAAGTGAAGTTCTTGGGGGTGATTTTGGGCAGCACCCAGCCTCTGTATTAAATAGAATTGACAGCCCTGGGAAGAAAGGGTGGCTCTTTTCGATTCTGAGTGGGACAAGGAGGAAATCTCCTTGGGTGCTAGTGTGACTTCGACACCTCACTTTCTGTGCTGCCATTTCAATAGGAAGGGACAAGCAGCAAGTGGGGTCCTCCAGCAGGTAACAGTACCCAGGAGTTTCTTAGTTTTTTTATTTTCCTTTAGTTATGATTATATTTATGGAGAAGGACTATGGTTTTCAATTTGTGGTAGTGATAAAGTGTCCCTTTTAAATATATGTACTTAAGTAAAAAGAAAGTCAATTTAAAGAAAAAATAGTTGAGGGACAAATAGAATAGTGGTGTGTAGATGTGACAAAAATGATAAAAGTGGCATTAAAATAATTGCAATATGGGGATACTGTATTGGACTGTTTCTAAGCATGTCTTTCATCGCAGGTATTTTATAATTCTAATCGCATCATTTGGGAATCCTGACAAAGTTAGAATCGTGTGTTAGAAAAGAAAGGGATAATTGGGTCCACCTTCCTCATTCCATAGTCAATGGAATGGAGGTTTAGAAAGACATGACTGGCCCAAGTCACACCGTTTTCTGTTGGCTCATGTTCCGTGTGTGTGTGCGTGTGTGTGTGCACACGTGCTTCTGGGAGCCGGAGAGGGAGCTGTGTAAGATAACAGCCTAGATGCAGAGCTGCTGAGGCCTTTAAGTAACTGGGGTAATCTGAGCACTGTGGAGGGAAGGAGGAATGAGAAGGGGGAAAACAACCTTTGAACCAAATGAAAACTCTTAAATAACAAGGGGGAAAATATCCTTAAAATCAAAGTTTCCTGTGCGTGCTGCAGCACCAAGGGCAAGCGCTGGCTGGTTTCCCCCAGTAAGCACCGCAGTAGCTTTTTGCTGCGGAATGTGGCGTTAAATACAATAGATCAGCATTAAGCTTGAACAAAAAGTGATGACTGATTAGGAAATGAATGGTAAGTCGTGGATGGCAAATCCTGATTGTGGCGATGGTTATCAACCACCCACCCCTCCACCAACCGGAACAAACAAAGCTGCAAGCTGTCCTTGCAGGCTGACAAAACTGGACCCAGATGTCCTCAGGTCCTGGGGACAAGTTAATTCTGGCTATGACAGTCATCTATGAGGCAATCAGGCCACAAAGGAAGAAAGGACTCAATTGTGCTTCAGGGCTTGCTCTTCTGCTTTTTGGGGGCCGTGGCCCCCTGCCTCCTCCTCACTCTGATGTCTGCTCTGAGTCTTGCTTTCCTATTGTGGTTATAAAAGTAGGATGTAATCCAGGACTAAAGAGAGCTCCTCTTTGTGGATGGGGCTGAGGAGCCCAATGCGTGGCCTAGAACAGGAACTTAGTACATTTTTGTGGAATGAAATCAATGGACCTTGCATGGTGCTCGGTGTAGAGCTGGCATTTGATAAGTGTTTATCTCCTGCTCATACCCATGCCTGTGTGGACAAATCACTCAATTTTTTTTAGTGTCACTGTTTCTCCATGCCAAAAATTCAGATAAAAACCATGTCCTACAAATATATTCTTGAGATGTGAGACATCGTGAGTCTAGAGGATGTGATAGTTGCTTGTTTCTTCATTCACTCATTAAATCATTCATTCGATCAATTGATATTCATTAAGTAAGTACTTAGTGGGGATGTAACTCAGACGCCTCCTTATAGAGGCTAAGATCTAGTGGGGAAGTCAGATAGCAACTATGTAAATTAATAGATAACCAAGACAATACTTGCAGGAAATTATACATGCTAGAATGAAATAGCAATTGGATACTACTAATAACAGCAACATTGATAAAAACTAACGTTTATTAAGTACCACATACTGCTTTAAACATTTAGCTGTATTATGCATTTAATCCTTACCACCATCCTAAAAGATAGGTAAAATTATTATCTTTCTTTTGTAAAGAGAAACTGAGGCACAAAACTAGAAAGTAGTGGGGAGGAGTGGGCTATAGACACATGGCCAAGAAAGACTTCTGTGGGAGGTGACATTTTAGCAGGGGCCAGAGTGTACATTTCTTGTTTATCTCTAAAATCCCTGCTCCCCTTTTGGCTCACCCCAGCTCTGCACCACCATTGTTTGGTGAAGGCCACCACATTGCTCATTGTCATTGCAACTAGCTTCTAACTGGATGCCCTCCTTGTAGCTCGAGCTGTATGCCAGCCACCAGAGGTGACAGACAGGTTGGCTGAATTCTTCTGGCCCATTTACTTCCCTGCTGGCCTTTCTAGAATATGGCTTATTGGTGTCCCCTGAATTTGAAGGATACAGGCCTCTGGGATAACATGACATGGGGTCATGACTCACCACTATGCATTTACCCATGGGGAAGCTGGTATACTTTTTTCTCTTCCTTCTAACACTAAGTCATGCTGTTTACTGTAGGAATGGGGCAGAAAATGAACCCATCCATGGTGGAGGCAGAAATGAGAATAATCTCATCCCTGCACACAGCACAGTAAGTTTCACAGCCTTTTACCTCTGATATCCCTCCTGGGTCCTCCCAACAACTTTGTAAAACAGAGATTGTTATGCATGAGTGGGAGATCAGAGAAATGAAGGCTGGGATGATTCAAAAGTTTAGTTAAGGTCATAGAGTGGTAGGGGGCAAAGCTAGTGCTTGAGCTTTTTCATAAATGAAAATTCTAGTCATCCTTCTGACCACAGGCTATAGGGATAACATCTTTCTTAACAACAAAAACAACCATCACTACAATAACTACTTATTGTTAAAAATGTTTACCCTGGGCCAGTGTCTTAGTTCTTGCTATTGTAACACAATATTTTAGACTGGTAGTTTATAAACAACAGAAATTTATTTCTCACTATTCTGGAGGCTGAGAAATCCAAGATCAAGGTGTTGGCAGATTTGGTGTCTGGCGAAGGCCTGTTCTCTGGTTCATAGATGTACCTTCTCACTGTGTCTTCACCTGGCGAAGCAGTAAGGGGTCTCTCTGGAGCCTGTTTTATAAGGGCACTAATCCCATTCATGAGGGCCGTACCACATGACATGATCACTTCTCGAAGGCCCCGCCTCCTAATACCATCACCCTAGGGTACTAGGATTTCAACATGTGAATTTTGTGGGGATACAAATATTCAGACCATAGCATTCTGCTCTGGCCCCCTAAAATTCATGTCTTTCTCACATGCAAAATATATTCATTTCATCCCAAAGTCTTCACTTACTCCAGCACCAACTTTAAAGTCCAAGTCCAAAGTCTCATGTAAATGTGGTGATATTTAGATATCAGATATGGGTGAGACTCAAGATATGATTCATTCTGAGACAAATTTCCCTCTAGCTGTGAGCCTGTGAAATCAAACAAGTTATGTGCTTCCAAAATACAATGGTACAGCAGGCACAGGACAGACATTCCCATTTCAAAAGGGAGAAATAGGAAACAAAAAAGGAGAGACAGGTCCAAGCCTTAAGGCTTAAGAATAATATTCTTTGACTCAAGGCTGTGTCCTCAAGGGCCCCTGGGGTGGTGACCCTGACCCCATGGCTTTGGACAGCTCTGCCAACATGGATCTACTGAGCATTGTCCTAGTGGGGACTCTTTGTGGTGGTTGGTTCTACTCCCCATCCCCCAGAGCACTGGCAGAGATGGTACCTCGTGGATACTGCCAAGGTTTATCATCTGTGCCTTCCAAAGGGGCAGCCACAGCAGCTTGTGCCACACCTGGGCCCATTGGAGTCACACCTGGGAGGCTGAGGAGTGCTGCACTAGAAAGCGAGCCTTGAGGTGGCACCAGGTAGCTGGTGCTGAGGTCCCAGGGGTGTCTGAGGCCCTTTCTGTGAAATTGTTCTGTCCTCTAGGCTCTGGAACTCTGGGCCTGAGAAGGGAGGGGGAGCCCTTAAGATCTTTGACATGCCTTTGGTGGCTCTTCCATTGTCTTAGACAATAGGTCCTAGACAATGCATACTAATCTCCTTATCAAAACGTTGCTTGGTCCCATCTCTGTTCTCTCCTGAATATACTTTCTCATTCCTTTCAATATGATTAGGCTGTGAATTTCCCAAATCTTTAAGTTTTGCTTACCTTTTGATTAAAAATTCTGTCTTTAAGTCATTTTTCTCTTTTCACATTTTACTATAAGCATTCAACAGAAGCCAAGCTGCACCTTCATTTCTTACGGTTCAGGAGGCTTGGAAGTCCAAGGTCAAGGCACTGATAGATTCAGTGTGTGGCCAGGACCTGCTCTCTTATTCATAGATGTTGCCTTTTTGCTATATCTCCACATGGTGGAAGGGGCTTCAGGGTCTCTCTCAGGCCTTTTTAAAAATAAGGGCACTAATCCCATTTATGAGGGTGTTACCTCCATGATTTAATCACCCCTCCTAATACTATCACCTTGGGGTCCAAGATTTCAACATATGAATTTTTGGGGAACACAAACATTCAGACCATAGCAACCTGAACTCTGAACCAAGAGCTTTATATTGCATTAACTCATTTAATCCTGTTGTATACTGCATGGGGAGCTTTTGGCATAGTGTCTAGCACATGGTTATAATTCATGTTAACTTACATGACTCTATTTTCGGATAAGGAGAACCTGAGGACCAGAAAGGTCAAGTAACCCATCCGAAGTTGCACAGTCAGTAAATGATAGGGCTGAGACTCAAAATGCAGGCCATGTGGTGACAGGGTCCAGCTTTCACCCACAATGCACATTGCCTGCCTGCATCACAGCTGGGTCCCCAGTGTCTCGGTGTATGTTTGTGGGCAATGCATGCAGAATTTTGGACTTTTGCAACTTGTTCCTGTCAACACTTAGAGTTTCTTCATTTTTTTAAAAAATTGGAATTGCTGTTTGAAGTCATTTCAGTGTTGACTCTCCAGGCTGACAAAGACTACTGGGGCTGGGCCCCACTCTGTGATTCCTATCTAGAGCCGGTTCATTTCCTCCTGACTCAGCATAGGCTGAGGGTCCAGAGTTCTGGAGGAGGAGCTTCCCTCCACCACCCACCCTGTGCCTGTGGGATCCATGTTTCTTCTAAATGTGGGTGGAATTTCATCCCTATGAACACAATTGGATTTAAAATCCAGGTTGTAAGGGTTTCCTCTTTCGTATTGTGCCCAAATTTCAAACATAAAGCCATTTCCTAAGTAGACAATGTCTTGGCGTTCCCCCATCGCTACTCCAGGCTGCAGCTTTGTGTTCGCTTTGCTTCACCCACAGTGATTTCATCTGTCAGGTGCTGTGCTCAGTAACACAGAGAAAGCAACCTGAGGGAAATGCAGACGCTGTTTCCAGGTCTCTGGCAGGTGGCAGAGAAAGGGCAGATGATTCCCAGTGGATGGTTTCATCCAGGAGGTAGAATTTCATCCGAGCCTTGAAAGATGTTTGGACTTGATAGGAGAAGAAGGTGCAGCTCAAAAATGCAGAACCACCTGAGCCAAGGCAGGGAGGTGAGAAAGGTAAAGGCGAAGTAAAGGAGACAGAGAACATCTCAGACAGGTTTTGAGACCTGCGTTTGCAGCAGAGGAAAGGGCGGCTCTTACATTTTTGGATACTCTTCTCTCACAATAGGGTGCTCTAGCTTGGGGCCCTCCTCTTCTTCTATCCACTTGACCTCACCACCGGAAGCCTTCACCTCTCACATCCCCACAGAGGCTTAAGGGACCCTTTGCATCTCTCGAGGTTAACAATAGGAGCCAACCTTTGTCGTTCACTGTCTTAGCTTGGTCATGCTGCTGTAACAAAAATACCACAGACTGGGCAGCTTATACACAACAGAAATTTATTTCCCAGTATGGAGCTGAGAATTCCAAGATCAAGTGGCCAGAAGATTCAGCATCCGGGGAGGGCCCACTTTCTGGTCCACAGATGGTTCCTTCTTGCTGTAACCTCATGTGGTATTAATAGAAAGAGCTCTCCAGGTCTTTTGTAAGAGTGCTAATTTCATTCATGAAGACACTGCCCTCCTAACCTAATCACCTTCCAAACGCCCCACCTTCAAATATCATCGCATTGGGGTTAGGATTTCAACTTACGAATTTTGCGAGGACACAAATACTCCGTTTAATAGTGTGCACCTACTCTGTGCCACAGGCAATGCCAAGCACTTTATGTGTGTCATTGCCTTTGAGGTAGTGTTGACTATTCCCATTTTACAGAGGAGGAGCCAGAGGCTCAGAGAGCTTATGTCACAGGTTTCGGTTAATGGGCAGAGTCAGGGCTGGGGTGGGGCCCCAATGCCGGGTGTGCTGGACCCTGAAGCTTCTGCTCCTGTCACTACACCTTGGTATTAGAAGGAGACTTACAGGAGCTGACAGAGGACAGAAAATTGCTGCTGTCATTAGAAGGTAAGAGCAGAGCAGGGGGGGTCATCTAGGCGGAAGACTTGAGAGCAGCACTGCCCACCAGCAATATGGTTCCAGCCACACAGGCAATTTTAAATTCTCTGTTAGCCCCATTAAGAAAAGGAAGAAGAAACATGTGGATTTCATTTTAATAATATATTTGATATAACTCAATATACCTAAAATATTGTTTAAACAACAATTAAAAATGTTATTAATGGAATATTCACATTTTTTTTACTAAATATTTGAAATCCCATGTGTGTTTTACACAGTATATCTCAGTTTGGACTAACCAGGTTTCAGGTACTCAGTACACACGTGTCAGCAGTGGCTCTCATCCTGCGCACACAGGTTTAGAAGGAGCTTTAATCATCATAATCATAAGAACAATAATTGCTAACTATAATCAAGCATTTTTTAGGTGTTGACCTTTTATTAGTTTGTTCAGGATTCCATAACAAAAGACCACAGCCTGGATGGCTTAAACAACACAAATTTATTTGCTCACAGTTCTGGAGGTGGTCAGAGCATGATAAGGTGTCGGCAGGTCTGATTTCACCTGAGGCCTCTCTCCTTGGACTGCTGTGTCTTCACATGGTCTTCCCTCGGTGAGTGCATCCCTGGTTTCTCTCTGTGTGTCCAGGTTTCTTCTTCTTATAAGGACACCAGTTACATGGATTAGGGCTCATGTTAATAGCTGCTTTTTAACTTAACCAATTCTTTAAAGGCTATCTCCAAATACAGTCATATTCTGAGGCATCAGGATTAGGACTTCAGCGTATAAATTGGCAGAGGCACAATTCAGCCCATAAAAGATAACAAGCTAAACATTTTACACAATCATTTTTAATTTTCAGAATAATTCTATGACTGGTACTATTGGTGATGTCATTTTATAGACATAAAATTTGAGGCAAAAAAAGGTTAGGTATTTTGTTTAAGATCACACCACTGTCAATGCAGAGCAGAGGCAGGATTTATCTATACCCTGGTCTGTCTGATGAGACTCTTCATTCTTACCAGCTGACCCGGCCAAAGGGAGCATGGCTGCCTTCATGATGGGAATATTTTAGGGTGACCATGAGCCTGTTTTCCCTTGTTATTAGCTCCCCCTAATTACATGTGGAAAAACAGCACCACCAGGAAAGGGTCTCCAGAAAGCTAGGCAATTTGTGAGCACAGGTAGATTTTCATTATTTCTTCTGGTGGACACTTTGATCTTGGAGTGGAGAGGCAGGTCTGGGAGGGGGAAGTCTGGCATAGATGGGGTTGAACAATGGGATATGGCATCCTGAGCAAAGAAGGAGATGGTGATGGCTTCTTGGGCTGGCTACATCCCTGAGGAAGAAGAGTAGGTTATTTTTTATGAAGTCTAGCTGACCAAAAATACAGGGATTGTGAATATGCATGGTGGTGTAGGTAGAATTGTGTCTCCCCAGAAGATATATTGAAGTCCTAACCCTGATACCTGTGAATGTGACTTTATTTGGAAATAGGGTCTTTGCAGATGTAATTGGTTAAGAAGAGGTTATAGTGAATTAGAGTAGCCCTAAGTCCAATGACTGGTGTCTTTATACAATAAAGGCCATGTGAAGACAGAAAGAGACACACAGGAAAACCATGTGAAGATGGAAGCAAAATTGGAGTGATGCTTCTACACGCCAACGAACACCCAGGATGGCCAGCAACCACCAGAAGCTAGGAGAGAAGCATGCAACATGTTGTCCGTCAGAGACTGCAGAAGGAACCAAGCTCACTATATCTCATATTTCCAGCTTCCAGAACTGAGAGGCAGTGAATTTTTGTCATTTTAAGTCACTAGGTTTGTGGAACTTTGTTACAACAGCCCCAGGAAACTGATACAGATAGGAAGAGAGAAACATACATGAAAATAACTGCTTTGGATGATAATAAGTATGACTCAGAGAGAAGACTGGAGGTGCAGATAGTGTCTGGGGACTTATGGGAAAGAGCAAATTTAAAAGAAGATGGGAAAATTGTCTTAGAATCTCCATACCAATGGGCAGGACATAAGAAATAAAAGAAAGTAATGACAAAAGGTGGTAAATATGATAGTTTAGAGTCACTAAGAAGTGGGCTGGAATTCAATATTTGGTATAAGCTGAAACAAAAGGAATATATCTATTACATGGGGAGGTAAAAAAAAAAAAAACAAAACCATACCACAAAAGACAGAGACTCATGGAAATCAGAAGTCCTGAGAGGGGAAAGGCCAGCAGAGCTTAGTGTAAAGATATAAATAAAGATGCATGGAAATGACATTCTTAGAGGTGTAATAAAGAGCCATGTGAACCTTGGAATGACCTGATGTCTTTCTTGCCCAAGTCACCTACTGGCTCAGAGGTAAGATATTTTAGTAATGGGGCTCACGTAAACTCTCTAGATATCTGCTGCAAGCTTCATCTGGCTGAAAGTGGAACAGCTTGATGGGTTTTTGTCTTACTTTACTGACAATTTCATGTTGCAGGGGCGCGACTGAGGAATTTCCACTGTGGGCCTAATTATGAGCTGCTAAATGTTTGATAAAATAGAATGACGGGAATCTTAAGATAAAGCCAGATGGGATTTTTCCTTCTGGGGTGACATGATCTTATAGAGTTTATGAGCATCAGCAAAAAGACGAACTTAGTTAGGATTGTACCCCAGACTTTGGGAGGAAAGATTTAAAAAGCATTCAGAGAGCATTCTTATCTTTAGTTCTTATTGGTGGATAATGCAAAATTCCATAGGTTTTCCTTCTTTCCCTCCTTCCCTGTCATGTACTTCTACCTTTTAAGTGAATCAATAGGGAATATTAAATTTTAGCATTTAAAAATTGAAATTCACCAGGACTGGTATTTGTGGAAAACTGGAATTGGTGCTCAGATAGAAGTCAGGCAGCCCCATGAAACTCTTGTGCGTGGCTGCATCCAGGTGGTGGCACTCCCATTATTTTCTGGAAGAACTCTTAGTTTCCATATATCATCAGGGCAGACTGTTGGTTGTGCTTTTCCCGTGCTGCTATTCATACTTGTTAGACATCGATGGCAGCTTGTTTTGTTTCATCATTGTTAATTTAGATTGTTGTACATTGTTAAATAAATCTTACAGTGTTGTGTTAGCTCTACTGTGGGAAATATTTGCATCACTTATATGTTGAAACTATACTTCTCCAACAACTATAACTTAAGATATGTTTTACCATGGATTATAATGTGAAACAGCATCCTGCTATGGTTAAAGCAATGGTATGCATCGTCTTCATCACCCCCAAACATTGTACAGTACACATTTTAGTGCTAACAGTAGAGGCAGACTGATCAGTGTGAATTGTGGTCCCACCTAAGATATTTAGTCTTCCTTTCTTTACCTGTAAAATGGGAATAGTAGGACCTACCCTAGTGAGGATTAAATGATATTATGCATGTGCACTGTTTAGACAATGCTCAATAGTTAATAATTACTAATTATTAAAGAGTGCTTATAATTTGCTAGGCCCTACATGAAGTGCTTTGCATCTATTGACTAATTAATCCTCAGAAAACCTCATGAGGTAGTACTACTATTGTTCCTATTTTACAAATAAGAACAACTTGAGGCATAGGACATTTAGGTAACTCTCAACATCACAGTTAGTAAGTGGCAGAGTGGGGATTTTTATTTTTTATTTCAAACTATTAAGGGGGTACAAGTGTTTTTGTTACATGGATACATTGATAATGCTGAAATCAGGGCTGTTAGCGTGCCTGTCACCCGAATACTGTTCATTGCACTCAACAGGTAGGGTTTTATTCTCAACCCCCTCCCAACCTCTCCTCTTCTTGGTTTCCAATGTCCTTTACATCTCTTTGTACCCGTGTGTACTCATTGTTTAGTTCCCACTTATTAGTGAGAACATGTGGTGTTTGTTTTTTCATTCCTGAGATACTTCACTTAAGATAATGGTCTCCAGTAAGTTGCTGCAAAAGACATTATTTCATTCCTTTTTATGGTGAGTAGTACTCCATGGTATACATATACCACATTTTATTAATCTGCTCATGAATTGATGGGCACTTAGATTGATTCCATACCTTTGCAATTGTGAATTGTGCTGTAATTAACATTCGAGTGCAGGTATCTTTGGGATAAAATGACATCTTTTTCTTTGGGTTGATACTCTGTAGTGGGACTGCTGGATCAAATGATAAGTCTATATTTATTTCTTTGAGCAATCTTCATACTGTTTTCAATAGAGGTTGTACTAATTTGCTGTCCCACCAACAGTGTATAAGTGTTCCTTTTTCTCTACATCCATGCCAGCATCTATTATTTTTTGACTTTTTAATAATGGCCATTCTGTCAGGGGTAAGGTAGTATCTCATTGTGGTTTTAATTAGCATTTCCCTGATGATAGGTGATGTTGAACATTTTTTCATATGTTTGTTGGCAGTTTGTCTATCTTCTTTTGAAAAGCTTCTGTTCATGTCTTTTGCCCACTTTTTGATGGAGTTTTTTTTTTTTTTTTTTCCTTGCTGATCTGTTTGAGTTCTTTGTAGATTCTGGATATTAGTTCTTTGTCCGATGTATAGTTTGCAAATATTTTCTTTCATTCTGTAGGTTGTCTATTTACTCTGTTGATTATTTGAACCCAGAAAGCCTGGGTTGTAGACTTCTTGCTGGTAACTATTATACTGCCTCTGACAATAGCAAGAATACACAAATTTCCTTTCTAAAGGGGTCATACAATGAAATCAAGGCCAAGTGAATGGTCTCTATTCATTTGGAAACCATTTCTCTCCCTGCTTCTGCTGGCATCTGGAGAGACTGTGTCTTATCCCAGTTCTCAGCACTTAGCTCAGCCCTTGCTCAGTGAAGGGTTGAATCAAGCCCATACACTCATTGGTCTTTTCAATCATTGTAGTCTTTGCTGATGAAGCTAACCAAGCATGGTTCTGTCTGGGCACAACACCTGGGTAGTGTTCCTAGATTCTATTTCACATCTTATGCTTCTTACTTGAAGTGAAGCTTGTTGAAATTCTAGGAGTTTAGGCCATCTCCAGAATGCAAACTGTCCAGCTGACCAATGGGAAAGTGTAATTTTCCACTTGTGCTTAAAGTTCATGGAGCTCCCTGATCACATAGTTTTAGTCTTGAAATGAATCTTAGTGATAGCCTACAAGAGAGGAAATAGGGATCCAAAGATGTAAGGTTACTTTCTAGAGTTTATCCAGACAGTCGGGGGTAGATTTCAGACAGGAAACTGGGACTCCTGGCACTGTACCTATCCTTTCCAACTTGCATATAGAAGGAACACCTGGAATATTAGGAATTTTACAATATGTCACATGTGACATGAATATGTCACATAACATTTAAATTAAAGCTCAAAAATCCAAATAAATATTGACATATTGCTTTGTTAATAAATGGAAACCATAGTTTTAAATGGTTATTTTAATAATGAACATTTTTCAGGACTTATATGAGGACATTTATAGAATACTCATGGACAATAAAACTATGACAGTACTATTTAATGGCATTTGATGAGACCACAAGTGAAAGTTCTGTACAATTAGTGTTTTGTCTTGTACACCATAAATCAAGTAAATCTTCTACAAAATATTAAAGGCATTAAAAACATTCCAATGTATATCATTTGTGGAAATCTCTAAGCATCCATGAACCACAGAAGACAGTGCTTTGGACAAATTCAAATTATTTCACTAATGGAAATCTTAGAAAAGACAATTTGAGTCAAGAGCTCTGTTTGAATCAAGATCCACTAAAATATTACTTTAACAGATGAGACATTTGTGAAATTAGATTTTCAAACAAATGGCTAGTCCATATTTTGAAATAAATGGATTATGGTTTTGCTTGGAAAGGAAGAAATTTGTGGATTTAGGAGAAAGATATTTTCCTAATGACTATATGATAGTAGTCAAAAGCAATAATTGATTAATTAGTTAATCAATGCCAGGAATTTACTAGATATATGACCCAGATACAATCTGTCACTCTTTCCTCAGAGCTGCCTCTGTCCTTTGCATGTGCTTAAGGTATAGCAGTAATTTTACCCTTAAAGTATATATGTTCCATGAGTTACTTATGGGCAGGGACACTGTCTCTCTCTCTTTTTTTTTTAACAGGTAAGATGCGTTATTCATGGCACATATGGAATGTATAGCAGACCCAGGATTAGGACTCATATCCTTTGACTCCAAGCTCTGTGGAAATAAATGAAGACTAACCAAATGAGAGCAAGCAAAAGCTATTTATTCAGAGCTTGCCAAAGTAAGCGAGTCAGCCACTGTCACTTGCATTTTGGCAGAGACTCAAGGCAAGAAAAGGAGTGAGAAGGTTGCATGGTGGACAAAAGGGGAGGCTATTGGCCTGGAGAAGCTGGAGGTGGCTAACCAGAAGTGGGCATCCTGTGTGATTGTTTAGGGGTGTGTATTTGACTTTTTCTGGTTGGTATTAAGTTGGAATCAGTGACAAACATTCAGGAAGCTGTCATTTATTAGTCAAGTCCTAGCCACTTTGGGCCAATTGTTAGAGAGGTTATTGTTTGGCTTCCTCAACCAGTTACTGGAGATACTTGTCTATGTATGACTCATGGATAGCAGGCTGGCTTCCTGGGCTGGTTACTGTAGATAATGGGTTTGTTTCCTGGGCTGATTACTGCAGACTGTGGGCCAGAGTTCATACGGGCTCATGTGACTCATTTTATGGACAGTCTGGCCATTTTTTGTTCATATATTCAGTCTGTCAGTTCAGACCCTTTCTTCTAGATTGGGATCAGCAAATGTTCTGTGAAGACCCAGACATAAAATATTTTCAGCTTTGCCAGCCTTACAGTCTCCCCTGCAATTACTCACTTCTGACAGTTCAGTGCAATAGTAGCCGTAGACAAAAGGGGAACAAATGGATTTGGCTATGTTCCAATAAAACTTTATTTTAAAAAACAAGCAGCAGGCTGAATTTGGCCATAGGGCCCCAATTCACTGGCCATTGTTCTGGAGTAAAGAGCTTGAACCAAATCAACAAATGTGCAAATAGCAGCTATCTCCTGTGTTGTGACTCATTCCTTCTGGCCTGTTTTAATGCTGCTGAAGCTGTGATCATTGTGTCTAGCGGCAGAGTATTCAAGAAGCATTTTAAAAATTCTTTTTTTACTTCTTTCCTCTCAAAAGATATTATATAACACACATTTCATACCTAAAGTGGTATTTCTTATCATGTTGTTTCCCTTCTGTCTCATTCCTCTGTAGCCCATACTCCCATTTCAGAACTTCTTAGTTGCCAACTCCCCCAAAGAAAGCCTCTGGCAAGCACAGGAATCAGCACAGAGAACCATCTTCCCCTCAACACATCACATGCCAGATAGGAGCAACATTGTCAAATTGGTAAAGGTGGTCTGTCCTTAGCCTTGTCCCCTCATGTTTGCAATGTGGCTGCCACAGTTCCAGGAAGCACAAATAGACAGAATAGTAACCAGAGGAAGAAGAGGCCATTTATTCCTTATATCCCCTTTAAGAATCCTCTGCCAGAAGCTTCCCAGCAGACTCACCCTCATGTCTCATTGGCCCAGTTGCATTTTATACTCACACCTAAGTCAACACTGCCCAGTAAAATGGGAGCACCATGGTTGGCTTAGATCAAGCAGAAGCCACTTGCTGAGGCTGGGGATACATTCTGTCTTCCCTGATGCACATGGTTTTATAGGGGAGGGCAAACGTGAATGGATCAATATGAGGTTCTGTAGGAAGCATGTGGGAAAAGGGATCAGTGCTTAGAAGCCAACAAGCTGCATCTTCAGCAAGAGGCAAAGGGGTAGGGAGAGAAATGGCCACACAAAAAAGGCAGCAAGAGAGATTAGAGGATCTATGAGGATGCTATATCCAGATTTTTAACATTCCTCAAAGTAGAAATTGTCAAGGATATCACTTTTGTGGCAGACAGAAGACTTGGCTTTGTTGATAAAAGTTGGTTCCCGGAGAAGGGGAACAAGACAGCAGACTGGAAGCAGCCTGCACATGTCATTGTCTGGGAGAGGATCAAAAACTGCCCACTACAGATGAAACCTCTTGAAGAAGGCATTGTAGATCATCAGAGAACTGATGGGAGACACTCAGAGTGAAGGAGACAAGGACAGGGAGATCTACTCACCAAGATTGGAAGGTACCTGGGGGAGAACACTATGCATGGGGAAGTGATAAAGGAGAGAGCCCCTGGGCCCACGTTGCCTGAGCAGAGACTGCGACTGAAGCTGTGAGTGCCCCCACATCACCGTGGGACTTTGTGCTGATCAGGGAACCACTTAGAGACTGTATAGGGAAGTTGCATGGAGAGCAGGCTCAGCAGGAACCCACTGGTTTCAGTTCCCAGGTTGCCATAGCTGACGCCACTCTGTGCTCTCAGGTCTAAAGCTCCCGGTCTACATAGGGATGAGCTTCACTGCAGCTGTTTCAGCATCACCCCTTGCCAGGCCTGGGAGGGAGCAGAAAGAGCAGATGCTCTCACATGCGCATGACTGGGGGCAAGGCCTTCACCTACAACCAGGGAACTCGAGCAGAGCTTTAGGAGTCCCATGGTTGCAGCTTTGGCAGGACCTGGGTGGGGAGAGAGCCCCAGCTATCCAACAACCCAATCCTGTGGCCCCACACCCTAACCAGTGGAGCAAGCCCCTCTAGTGTGGCAAGGCCCATGCCCCTATGGCCTTGAGTACCAGATCCAGGTGCCAAACAGAGGCCCATGCCTCCACAGCTCTGAGTACCAACCAGCAGAAAAAGCATTCTAGCCCTGTGCTCCAGCTGGTGGGCCATGCCCCCACGGCACCATGCAATGCCATACCTGTGGTCCAGCTCTCTATCATGAACTTGCTAGCCACAAGCCGCTTCCCTCTGTGTACTACCATTACACCCAGGCATGGATAGACCTAACATCTACAGCCCTGACACCAGTGGTCACCACCTAGATAGCCTTGCCAAACAGCCACTCCCACCGCTGAGGGAGGACATGGGTAAAGCAATATCCTGCAATGCCCACCTCAGCAGAGAGGGATTCATCCAGTCCCCTGTCTGGGCTTCCAACAGGGGCCTAGGGGCCAACCTACCACTTTACACAAAGATCCTCCATGGCCAAGGTCTCTTGACCTTCCCAAGCACTGACCAAGGTCCTGTGACACAATTAGACAACAACCAAGGCCCCATGACCCCATGCCAGTCAAGGTCATGTCACCCACCTTTGTGAGAAGGTCTTGTGCACGTCCCTGTCCAAGCGTCTGACAGCAACCTGGGGATCAATACACCAATCAAAACGAATATCCCTCAGCATTGGCTTGGACTGTGACAACCACAGGGGATTAAGACAACACAGGAGAACAGCTGTGTTATAGGCTCACGGTGCATCTGCCCCTCTCCTATCAGGTCAATTCTCCATAGTAGGACACAAAAGTGTTATCTAGAGACATCTTTTCCTCCTCACAAAGTAGGAGAGTTCCCAGGAAAAAAAGAACAGATGCACTGCAAACCTATCAGCCCTGAGCTGAGAGGTTTCAGATGAGAAGCAACTAGAGAAGAAAATAATTCTGGTAACATGAAGAAAATAAACTACCTTGATGGCTCCGGAGCATCACAATAGATCCACAGCAATAGATCCAAGCTGAAATTGTCAAAATGCCAGAAATGGCATTTAGAATATGGATGGCAAACAAGATGAATGGAATTGAAGAGAAAGTTGAAAAGCAACACAAAGGAGCCAAGAAACTGTTTCAGGACATGAATGAAAAAATGAAAAACTCACTAAAGAGATAGACAACATAAGAAAGGATATAACAAAACTTAAAGAAATGAAAAAGTCATTGAGGGAATTACAAAACACAGCAGGAAGCATCAACAACAAGCTAGACTTAACAGAAGAAATAATCTCAGAGCTTGAAGACAAGGCTTTCTAACTAACCCAATCAGTTGAAAGATGCAGAAAAAAGAATAAAGAAGAATGAATAATTACTCAGAGAAATATGGGACTATGTGAAATGAGCCAATATATTAATTATAGGTATCTCTGAGGGAGACGAAGAAAGAGTAAAAGCATGGAAAATCTATCTAAGAGAATTATTGAGAAAAACTTCCTTGGCATCACCAGAGATTCAGATATCCAGATACAAGATGGTCATCAAACACTGAGATGATTCATAGTAAATAGGACATCTCCAAGACACATGGTAATCAACCTGATCAAAGTCAAAATGAAGGAGAAAATTCCATAAGCAGCAAGACAAAAGCAACAACTAACCTATAAAGGAAAACCCATCAGGCTAACTGTAGACTTCTCAGTGGAGACCTTACATGCCAGAAGGGATTGGGGCCATATCTTCAGTCTTCTTAAACAGAACAACTGCCAGCCTAGAATGTTGTTTTCTGCAAAACTAAGTTTTATAACTGATAGAGAAATAAAAACTCTTCCAGACAAGTAGACACTGAAAGGAATTGTCTCACCCAGACCTGCTCTACAGGAAATACTCAGAACTGCATTATACATGGATCAGCACAATAGATATTCACAAATGTAAAATCACCCAAAGGCTAAAGCTCGCAGCTCACATAAAACAATAGCACAAAAGCAAAAAGAAAGCAGTAAGGTACTACCCAGTAAGGATGAACACAACAGCATCCCACATATCAATTCTATCAGTCAACATTAACAGTCTGAATGCCCCACTCAAAAGACTTAGGCTAGCTGAACGGATGAAAAAAAAAACAAAACAAAACCCAACTGTCTGCTGTCTCCAGGAAACACACCTAACCCACAAAGACTTTTAGAGACTCAAGGTGAATGGATGGAAAAAATATTCCATGCAAATGGAAACCAAAAGAGAGCAGCTGTAGCCATTCATATAGGAGATAAATTGACTTTAAATTGACAATGGTAAAGAAGGACAAAGATGGTCATTATATAATAGTAAAGGGAGCACTACAACAAGAAGACATAACAATCCTAAATATGTATATGCACCTAACACAGGCGCTCCCACATTCGTAAAGCAAATTCTACTACATATAGGCAAAGAGATAAATAACAGCACTGTAATTGCTGGGGACTTTAACACCCCACGGTCAGAGGTGGACAGATCTTCAAAGCAGAAAATAAATAAAGAAACACTGGATTTAAATGGGACTCTAGAACAAATGGAACTAACAGACATTTACAGAACGTTCTACCCCAAACTACTGAATATATATTCTTCTCATCAGCACATGGGGCATTCTGCAAGATTGATCACATCTTAGGGTATAAAACATGTCTCAAGAAACTGATCTTTTGCAGATCTAGAAAAAATCATTCTATGCTTCATATGGAACCAGAGAAGACCTCACATAGCAAAAGCAATTTTAAGCAAAAAGAACAAATTGGGAGGCATCAATTTACCAGACTTCAAGCTATACTACCAGGTTATATAACTAAAATATCATGGTACTGGCACAAGAACAGAGACATAGACCAATGGAACAGAATTGAGAACACAGCTATAAAACCATCCTCATATAGCTGTCTAATCTTTGACAAAGAAGACAAAAACATACACTGGGGAAAACAATCCTTATTCAAAAAATAATGCTGGGAAAATTGGATAGTCAAACATGGAAGACTGAAACAGGATCCACACCTTTTACCTCTCACAAAAATCAGCTTCAGCTGGATAACAGACTTAAACCTAAGGCATGAAACTATAAGAATTCTAGAAGAAAATGTTGGAAAAACTCTTCTAGACATTTGCCTAGGCAAAGAATTTATGAAGAAGACCCCAAAGACAATCATAGCAACAACAAAAATAAATAAATGGGACCTGATCAAATTAAAAAGCTTCTGCACAGCCAAGGAAACTATCACAAGAGCAAACAGACAACCTACAGAATGGGAGAAAATATTCTCATATTACACATCCAACAAAGGGCTGATAACTAGAATGTATATAGAACTCAGGAAAATCAGCGAGAAAAAATCAAACCACCCTATCAAAAAGTGAGCAAAGGACATGAACAGAAAATTCTCAAAAGAAGATAGGCTAATGGCCAACAAACATATGAAAAAATGCTCAGCGTCTCTAATCATCAGGGAATTGCAAATCAAAACTACAATGAGATATCACTTATCTCCAATGAGAATGGCCTTTATCAAAAATTCCCAAAACAATAAATGTTGGTGTGGATGCGGAGAGATAGGAACACTCATACACTGCTTGTGGGACTGCAAACTAGTACAACCTCTGTGGAAAGTAATATGGAGACACCTCAAAGAGCTACTGGTAGAACTACTATTTGATCCCATTACTGGGCATCTACTCCAAAGAACAAAAGACATTCTGTAAAAAAGACATCTGCACTCGAATGTTTATAGCAGCGCAATTCACAATTGCAAAGATGTGGAAACAACCCAAGTGCCCATCAATACATGAGTGGATTAATAAAATGTAGTATATGTATACCATGGAATATATTCAGCTTTAGGAAATAATGGTGATATAGTACCTCTTGTATTCTCCTGGATAGAGCTGGAATGCATTCTCCTAAGTGAAGTATCCCAAGAATGGAAAAACAAGCACTACATGTACTCACCATCAAATTGGTATTAAATGATCAACACATAAGTGCACATATAAGAATAACATCTATTGGATGTCGGGCAGGGAGGAGGGGGCAGTGGGGAGGGGGAAGGAGGGGACGGGTATATGCACACACAAAGAGTGCGATGCACACCATCCGAGGGATGGACACTCTTGAAGCTCAGACTCGGGGGGGGCAGGGGGGGCAAGGGCAACATATGTAACCTAAACATCTGTACCCCCATAATATGCTGAAATAAAAAAAAAATAAAATGTGGTACATATGTACCATGGAGTTCTGCTCAGCCAAAAAACAATGGTGATATAGCACCTCTTGTATTATCCTGGATAGAGCTGAAGCCCATTCTACTAAGTGAAGTATCACAAGCTTGGAAAAATAAGCACCACATGTACTCATCATCAAATTGGTATTAACTGATCAACACTTAAGTGCACTTACAGTAATAACAGTTATCCGGTGTCGAGCAGATAGGAGGGGGAGGAGGGGCTGGGTATATACATACCTAATGGGTGCAGTGTGCACTGTCTGGGGGATGGACGTCCTTGAAGCTCTGATTCAAGTGCAGCAAAGGCAATATACGTAACCTAAACATTTGTACCCCCGTAATATGCTGAAATTAAAAAAATACAAAATATGATTCATGAATGCTATGAAAATGTCTATGCACATAAACTAGAAAGTGTAGAGGAAATGGACAAATTCTGGAAAAACATACTCTCCAAGACTCAATTAGGAAGAACTAGAAATCTTGACCAGACCAATAATGAATGGTGAGATCAAAGCAAATCTCTCAACAATTAAAAAAAAAAAAAAAAAAAAGACCTGGACCAGACGGAGGCACAGCCGAATTCTGCCAGACCTACAAAGAAGAGCTGGTACCCATACTGCAGAAATTACTCCGTAACATTGAGAAGAAGGTAATCCACATCCCACCCCCAACTCATTCTATTAAGCCAGTATCACCTTGATACCATTGCCAGGAAAGAGCACAACAAACAAAGAAAACTACAGACCAATATTCCTTATGAACATAGATGCAAAAATCCTCAAGAAAATACGAGCAATCCAAATTCAGCAGCACATCAGAAAAATAATGCACCATCACCAAGTGGGCTTCATCCCAGGGATGCAAGGATGGTTCAACGTAAGTATATCAATAAATGTGATTCGCCACATAAGCAAAAGCAAAAAGAAAAATCATATGATCATCTCAATAGATGCAGAAAAAGTATTCAACAAAATCTGGCACTCTTTTATGATAAAAAACCCTCAACAAACTAGGCATAGAAGGAACATATCTCAAAATTATGCAAGCCATATACGACAAACCCACAGCCAACATCATAATGAATGTGGATAAATTGAAATCATTCCCCCTAAGAACTGGAACAAGACAAGGATGCCCACTGTCACCACTTATATTCAACATAGTGCTGGAAGTCCTAGCCAGAGCAATTAGGCAAAAGAAAGAAATAAAGGGTATCTAAATAAGGAAAGAGGAGGTCAAACTGTCACTTCTTCCTGATGGTATGATCTTGTATCTAGAAAAATCCCAAAGACTCCACCAAAAGACTCCTGGAATTGATAAATAAATTCAGCACAGTCTCAGGTTACAAAATCAATGTACGCAAAGCAGTAGTATTTCTATATACCAGCAGCAGTCAAGCAGAGTGTCAAATCAAAGACTGAAGACAATGCACATTAGTTACAAGGAAAATAAAATACTTAGAAATATACTTAACTAAGGAGGTGAGCAATCTGTACAAGGAGAACTACAAAGCACTGATGAAAGAAATCACAGATGACACACACAGATGGAGAAACCTATAATGCTCATGAATTGGTAGAATCGACATGGTTAAAATGTCCATAGTTCCCAAAGTTATTTACAGATTAAATGCAATCCTCATCAAAATATCAATGTCATATTTCACAGATCTTGAGAAAAAAATTCTACATTTCATTTGGAGCCAAAAAATAGCCCGAATAGCCATAGCCAAAGCAATCTTAAGCAAATATAACAAATCTTTGCTTTAATTTGTGTTTATGATTTTAAGAACGTATGTCTCTGAACTAAAGATAAATAATGTTTCTTAGCTCCATATAATCTATTAATTTATAAATGCATTCACCTCATAAACAAAAAATGACTATTATGCATACCATATGATTTAGTCAATTTTGATAGAGAGAAAAGTTTTGAAGAAATAGAAGTAGTGAGCCCTATCTGCAGGGTGATAATGCTGAGAGTAAGGGATCTCAAACATTTTTTAAGTGCCTACTATATGGCCGAATTCTTGTCATGAGCAAGGTGAGTCTTGGGACTCTGGCTGCCCATAAATGGTGCTCACTGTTCTTGTTGGATATAACTTCAGTGATCAATAATACTGGTCCAAAGTTGAACTTGAGAACTACTAGAAAAGCAAAAACTTTTAAATCCCAAAGTGTAGGTTTTACAAAAGGAGTTAGTTTGATGAAGTAAATTGGTTCAAAGGGCAGATCCAGAAGAGACTCTGAGGACACACAAGCAGAGCAGGGGCCTCTAAAAGGGTTGTGGTTATGGCCATAAGTGAAAGGTTTCCTATAGGGAACTTAAGGGCAGTGACAGGTAAACAAATGACTCAGTTGCACAGGCCTGGTGTCATCATGCCACCATGTGGCACAACTCCTGGGAGTCCCACTCTTACTGTGTTCAATGTGAATGATGGTGCCCCTTGGAACTGGGGGACAAAGCAACACTGGAGGCTATCACAGAGAGTTTCAAGGGTGCAGAGGAGAAGACCTGAGCTATTCGAAGTGTTTGGGAAGGGTTTCAGAGGAGGTGACATTTAAGCTAATTCATCATGGTGCGGAATTAACTAGGAGGAGAGGGAATGAAGCAAATTTCAGGTGGATGAAAGAGCAGATACAAATGTAAGGGTTATTGGAGAACATGAGTTGTCCTGGGCATGGCCTGTAGAATGATGTGGGGTCGGGGGAACAGGGCATAGAAGTAGGAGTGGCAAAGAGGTAGGTGCTGCTCCACACAGAGCCTTGAACAGCATTGTTGGAGCGTGGGCATCATTCTGCAAGCATGGAGAAGCTGTTGCAGAATTACATAGGTAGTTCCTCTATCAGAGAATATTTAGAAAGATCTCACTGTCAGCAGTATGTAGGATAGAGGTGGGGTAAGACTGGTAGCAGGGGACTAGGTAAGAGGCTATTGGAATAATCCAGGCAAGAATTAATGAGGGTCTGGACAAAGCCACTGTATCAAGGATGGCACTCACAGGTTTTCACTGCTATTTCTGTCATAGTCTTGCCTATGTCTGTCTCCTTCCAGAAGAATCGGGTTGGATGTCTTTCACATTTATGCTGTCGAGGTCGCTCCTGGCTAGCACATGGAAATACCTGGAAATGGTTCATTTTTAACTTGCTTAGGCATAGAGATTGACAAATATGTAGAAAAACAGAACCTGGCACATTCTTCATCATCTGGCAAAATGACTTTGTCTTATTAATAGCGGGAGTCAGTTCATAACTCTTTGCTACATTTCTTTTTTCCCATGAATATTTTAGTGTATTTATATATGCACATGCGTATGTTTAATAAAGTTGAGAAAGTACTTCAAAAACAATTTTGTATTCTACTTTCCTTTTAACTTTCTATTATAGATATTTTCCATTCTACAAAATATTCTTAGTAAATGTAATTTCGAATTGCATAGTTCCTTTTCTATTATCATATAAGCACTGTTTTAACCAATCTGGTGTTGCCAAATATTTAAGTCATTTCTGGGTTTTAGCTATTTCAAATAAGACTATAATGCAAATTTTTACAAGGATGTTTATAGCAGCTTTATTAATAATAGCCAAAACCTGAAAACAGCTTAAGTATTTGTCCACAAAAGAATAAACAAGTTGTTGCTGTATATTTATACAATGGGATGCTCCTCAGCAATATAAAGGAACAAAGTACTAATATACAAAACAACACAGATGAATCTCAAAAACATTTTGTCAAGGGAAAGATTCTAGACACAAAAGAAAACATTGTATGATTTCATTTACCCATAGCTCTGGAACGGGCTAAACAGAGCTACGGTAGTAGAGATTAGAACAGTGGTTGCCTCTTCGGGATGCAACTGACTGGAACGTGCAAGATGGAACTTTATGGAATGATGAGATAATGGTCTATACCTTGATTGGAATGGTGGTAACATGGGTATATACATTTGTTAAAATTCATTTAACTATACATTTAAAATTCATGCACTTTATCATATGTAGATTATACCTTAATTTTTAAAATATTTCTAACAAATATCACTTCTTTCTTTGGGTTGATGGATTTGATAAAAATATGAAGTAGAATGGAAAGATTATGTGGAGCATATCAAGTATCTCATAGGTTGAGAACCATGGATTTTAAGTCATGGACTCTAATACTGTATGAGACATGAAAAATATAGCAGTGTCAAGACTATACCGACCACAATCTCTTGAGTTTACAGCCCTCTCACTAGATACCTAATATATAAGATTGCTGTGCAATGCTATAAAAGGACTTACACAGTCTATTCTGAAAAACTGGTACTTCAATAAATAAGATAATTAGAGGAACCAGGATATAAGAAAACATATAAAAACTTTTAGAAGGTCAACAAAGCCTAGGGAGATAAAACTCAATAGTTCAGGGACAGAAATGGAATGGAGTTTTCTTTGTTTTAGATAGAAAATTACAAGACACTATTTGAGCTTACAGCTGGAGTTGGAGTAGTCCCTTGCAGGAATGTGATTTAACAACCAGCTAGAGATCTGAACCCATCCACATAAAGGAAATGGCAGGATAAGTTTTTGTTGGCTTTTTACCATGATGAGAAATGTTCCACCAGCAAGGGAACTTCTGAGGGGACGCAAAACGTTTGTCTTGATTTGGGTAGTAGTTACATGAGCGTCTGTAATTGTCAAAACTTATTAAAATGAACACCTAAGAACAGTGCATTTTATTGACATCAGTGCCTCAATAAAATAATATAAATAATCGAAAGCAAAGAAGGAGAAGATAAAATATTATTCACCTATTTTCTACTGTTTCAATGGCAAATTAACATCTACTAGTGGGGCAGATCAGATCTGGAGTTGTTAGGACAAGACCTATTTGAAGAGTGGCCAGATTCATTTAATGCAGCTTGGAGTGGGGGAGGTTTGGTGTGGGGGAGGTTGGTTCAGATCATCCTTGACTAGCAGATAGACTGGCAAGAGTAGGGGCACCATCTATGCCTTTGGTTTCTCTGGCTAGGCACAAAACCAAGAAAATCCCTCTGTGGAACCCAGCGTGGTGACAACAAATAGGCTTTACCTTTTCTCACCCACGAATCAACGGGGAGCACTCGGTACATGAGGATAAAGACTTCATCCATGCTCAAAGAGGTGAGTCAGCATTGATTGGTGATGTCTGCTGAGGATAGCAGGGTGGATTGGAGGCATTTATGCCAAATATTTACTAACCACTCCTGGCGCAATTTTTTGCAGGAAGAAGGAGGATGGGGTTGGGTTCTCAAGACTACCAGGAAATTTCTCTTGTGGTGGGAGCAGTGACTATGGCGGTGCTGGGAATGTTCAGACATACTGAATCTGGACATCAGATTCCATTTTTTCCAGAAACTTCCAGGAGTGAAACCACTTTAAGAGAACTAAACAGCTTGATTAAAGCATCAGTCTGAAGGCGCTGGGCAAAGGTAGGAACTATCAATGAGAGGATGACTGAAGCCAGAGGAAATGGAGGCAGAGGAAGTGAATGTTGGCTAGGTCAGGAGGTGACCCTGGGCTCTCTGACTGGATGGGGTATAGGCCCAGGGGCTTTGTGGGTGGGATGCTGTTGTCAGGTGCACAACTGTTTTGGACCATGAATAAAAAGCTGTGGATTGCTGAATTCCAGCACCTAGAATTACCCTTAAGGATGGGTCTAGGGCTAGGTCCTGGGCTCCGGTGGTCAGAGGTGAGAGGAGGACAGAGAAGGTGGAGATGAAGGGTCTGCAGGGAGCCTGGCGAAGTGCCCCCTCTGGGAGCCATCTCCTCCATGGCTGGTCCTCTCATTCCTGCAACTGCTCATGCTTTCTAGGTGCAGATCCTTCCTTCTCCTTAGATGAGGGGTAGGGTGCACACTATAAAGTACACACAGTGCTCTAATCTTTGACGAACACTTTATGAACAATGGATTTCATACATGTATATAGCTGCAACCACCTCCCAAAGGAAGTGGGGGTTACCAGCCCCCCAGGATATTTCCCCTGTGACCCTTCCCAGACACTAACGTCTTCTGGGATAATCACTAGGGTAACCAATTGTCATGGTTCGCTTCAGACAAGAGTTGCCTGTAACTGAGGTCTTTACTGGAATATAGAACTTTCAGTGCTAAAACTGGCAGAGTCCTGGGCAGAACAGGACAGGTGGTCACCCTAGTCCCCACAATTCTCACTTTAGTCATCATTGATTAATTTTGCGTGGGTTTGAACTTCATTTAATGGAGTCAGACAGTATGTACTCTTTTGCATTTGGCTTCTGTCATGTAACACCACATCTGTGTGAGTTCAGCCCTATTGTTGCATGTAGTAGTAGTTTTTTAAATTGCTTAGTAGTATTTCAGCATATGAATATGCTTCAATTTGTCTCTTGTCCCACTGAAAGGCATTTGGGCTAAGCTACCTTCTTTTTAAAATTTTTCAAAATTTATTTTTTATTTTTTTCCTCTCACCAAGTGTGACAACTAATCATCTGTCTTCTGATGTGAATAATAAACATGCTGACTGGCATAGAAAACATACCTATCTTTATTGCAAGTCTTCTCAAATTCTTAGGACCTAGGAAGAGGCATAAATTATAAAGACATTGTCTTAGTCCGTTTGGGCCGCTATAACAAAATACTGTAAAAAAAATGAGAAGCTTATAAAAAAGAGAAATTTATTTCTTGCAGTTTTGGAGGATGGGAAGTCATGATCAATGTGTTAGTATGGTCAGATTCTGGGGAGGGTCCTCTTCTGGCTTGCAGGCTCCCAACTTCTTGCTGTGTCCTCACATGGTGGAAGGGGCGACTGAGCTCCCTCAGACCTATTTTTAAGGGCACTAATCCCATTCATGACAGCTCTTCTATCATGACCTAATCACCTCACCAAAGGCCTCAGCTCCTAATACCATCACCTGGGCAGTTAGGATTTCAACATATGAATTTGGAGGGGGACACAAACATTCAGACCATAGCACACACCTGTAATCAAATAGGTGGTGATTATTCCATTTCCTTATGACAAAATGTCAGAGACTGTCAGGGCCTAGGTAAGGGGCTTAATTATTTGATTTTCATGCTGACCCTATACAGTACCATCATCATCTCCAATTTAACAGATGAGAAAATTGAAACACAGAGAAGTTGAGTAACTAGTATACATCAGGGTCAAAGTTTTAACCGGGGTGATACAGCCTCAGAGGCTGATTTCTTAACACTTCACTCACTGACTCTCACAGACATAAGCAAAATCTCATTAGGAGGGCATTCAACCTTAAGACTCCCTGAATATACTATGGAAATCTGTGTGGCCCCTGTAAATATGGAAAGTGAAGGCTGTCCTGCCTACCTCACCATTATATATGATTGTAAATTCTAAAGTGGTCTGTACAAGTAAGGAATTGAAAATATTTTTCTGATAGGACAAAGGTTTGGTCATCCTATGGCTTTTAGCTAAAGATCTGCCACACCTTGTTCCCTGATTTTGATGGCTTTCTGATGTTCCATGAGGTTCTCTAAAATTGAAAGATTATGATCATCCCAAACTTAAGGTATTTATTGAGTGTGTTCTGTGTTTCAAAAGACTGAATGCTGTGAGGCACATAAGAGAGAGAGAGAAAATGGAGATTCCAATTTTGTTAGCAGAGTGAAAATTACTGTTTCCCACATTGTGCCTCTGGGAATATTGAGGCACTGGAAATGATCAGCTTAGACAGAGGCATTTTATCCACAAGTCACTATGCAGTGCCTGGGGGAGTCTGGAGAGAAAGGACCCATGAGTGTTTTGGTGAAATGGGGGTTAATCAGTACCATCTTTAACTGACTTGTTTTCCATATAAACCAAAAGCTGAAGGTGAAGTAGGCAGATAACATAAATAATTGCTTTATTTCAACAGTGAGTCATTTCTGGCCTGAGGCACACAGATCCAGATTTCAGTTTGATTTCATCAAATTCCTACAGTCACTTCTGCTTTAGCATAGAGATTAGCTTCTATTTTGGTGGACTTGTATGGAGAAGCCATTCCACCCGATGTTTAAAGGTTTAATAATTAAAGCAGATGAAGATCTGTGAAGACTCAAAAGTCTGTTACTTTAAAATGCGGGGCCCTGGTGAACAGCAGGTGGTCACTTACAATCAACATTCATCTCAAAAATTTTCTGAGTTCACACCTGCTTGGTCTGTATCCCTCTTTTCATAGCTTTCTCTTTCTTTTCCTTTTCTTTTTTCTTCTCTATCAGACTCCTTCCTATCTTCTTCTTCCTCAATTTCTTCCTTACTTCTTCCTTTCACTTCAATTCACTGATTGGCAACAATATATAGTGGAAGCAACAAACCCTGAATATTAAGAGCAACCCTTGGGTTTTACAGATGAGGAAACTAAGGCATAGGCTGGGGCAGGGGTTTGAAGTAGAGTTGGAACAAAAACTTGGCTCTTGGGATTCACTGACCAATATTTTAATTCAGTATTTGCCAAAAGTATTTAGAAATATTAAATAATTTGTTCATATTGTAAAATATTACATGGCCCTTGTAAAAGTTGTTTCAAATACAGCAACTGTAAGGAAAAAATAACAAGTGCCTACTATCTCTTCATCTAGAGATACCGCTATTAACAATTTGGGTGTATTTCCTTCTAATCTCTTTTCTATTCAAATGAACAGAAATTACATGTATTTTAAAGAAATAGGATTCTATTGCAGGGGCACATTTGAATCCTGTTTTTTAATGCTTAACCTTCCATTGTTAGCATTGTCTCAGGGCATTAAATATTGTTGCAAATATGACTTTTAAGGGAGGCATACTATTCCAACATATGGCTGTACCATAATTTGTTTAACCATTTGTGGCACTTCCCCATTTTTTATTTAAAAGCAGGTGAGTGAAACATTTTATATGTCCCAAAGGGGAGGAGAGAGATCTCCAACAATCCTAAGTGAGTTGCTTTTTGTTCAAAGCTCTCAACTGATTTTTCTCCCTGTGGGTTGCAGACCCTTACAAAGGAGAAAAAGGATGATTCTGTACTCTGTGTTGATTTAATTACCACCATTGTCTCGTGACTTCTTTTGCTCTTCTATTCTCACACTGGGTACAGAATCCACTTTCATTCTGTGCCTCCTCCCCTTGTGACCACTCTGATCTTAACAACCAGTGGCTGCTCATCCTGTCTGTCTGCCGGCCTTGTGTTGATCTGATTGTCCACCCCACTGGCTTTGCTCAAAATTCTCCTTTTTTTTCAGTTTTTGTTAATTATAATTTTCTCTTCCCTTCCTCCACTTCCTTTCTTCCTTTCTTCTTCTTCTCTCTCTCTTTCTCTAACTTTATTGAGTTATAATTGACAAATGAAAATTGTACATATTTACAGTGTACATGTGATATTTTGATATACGTATTATATATAGTGAAATGTTTACTGCAATCTAGCTAATTAACATATCCATCCTCTCACATAGTTATTATTTCTTTCTGGTATTAAGAACATTTACCATCTATGCTCTTAACAATTTTCACGTATACAATACATTCTTATTAACCATTGTCACCAGGCTGTATCAACATCCTCCTGAAGCAGAAAAAGTCCCTGCTGGGCACATTCCAAACATAGCAAGATAAGGCAAAAGAAACACCTGTTCATTGTTAGAGCATGACATTTTACAGTTTATAAATCCTTACCTGCCCTGGAAAAGGTAGATAGAGATGTCCCCGAGGTCCACAGAGATTCACTTACAGTGTTGGAATCACAAATTGGACCCAGGTTTTGGATTTTTCTTCCATTTCGAAGATGAGGCAGTCTAGGTAGTGCAGTGGATAAGAGTGCAGACTTGGATGGCAAGCAGACTTCTGCTTAAATCTCAACTTTACCTTGACTTGCTATGGGACTTTGGATAGATAATGCGTGTAAATCATCTGAGTCTCAATCTTCGCCTGTAATTCAGGAATAATAATAGGCCCTAACTCATAGGCTTGGGCAGGGTTTGAAAGACATCACACATCTGAAGAGTTCAGCATGGTGTCTGTAGCAAATACCATAATTTATCCTGTTTGTTTTGCCCTGTTGTTCTTACGTGTAAGGTCAACGTTAATCTTTTCAACGAATAATGTAAAATGAAAATTAAAATGATAGCCATGGAATGATCCCTTACATATATATGGGGTTTAAATTAAGAAATGATAGCCTTTGATTATTAGGACTTGATGAGGAGCTAGAGATCGAGTTTGAGAGCATCTTAATAGACATATTTAGAGTAAGGTCTTTAACTCTTCACTTTCTCCATGCTTAGAGGGTTGGGAAGCTCTCCAGTTACCAGCTTTGAGGGTCTCGATCCTACACACTGAACTTCCTGGACCACGGTCTGTTTCTGGGAAGCTGCGAAATCAAGCTTCCTGGTTCCAGGTGGGCAGACTGGCTGCCCTTGGGCTTTGGAACTGGATTGGAGCTTTCATGTCCACTTACTCAGACCACAGTGACCTTCATTCCACACCTGAGGCTGTGTTTTGTGAGCCAAATATGGATGTACCTGGTGCAGAATAGATGTTCTTTGCTGTGGAGAACAATTTGTCGTAATATCTGCTCATAAACACAGTTGTTTCCTCAGAAAGTAACGCATTAGCAGCCTGGCTGGCTGCTTTGTGCTGTTCTTTCAGGCTGAATGGCAGCAGTGTCTGAATCACCTTCCAGAAGCACCTTGCGGCAATTTGCTAATTATTTTTATGATGCCAGGTCAGCAGTAAAGGTGGCCTTTCTGCCTCGCTCTTTCTCCAGAGCCATGTGACAGAAGAGACCATTTTTCAAGCCTGAGCTTGAGTGCCCTGCCTGCCAGGCGAGAAAGGCACTGAACGCTCTGGCTGAGTGGCCTTGAGTCCCTTTCCCTTTGCGTGTCCTTGTCCCGGTTCCGGTTTTTGTCCTTGCAGCTGAAAGGCGTATTATTTTCCCAGGGCTGCCATTACAAAGTACCACAAATGTGGTGACTTAAAACAAAGGAAATGCTTTGTTTTATAGTCTGGAAGCTAGAAGCCTGAAATCAAGGTGTTGGCAGGGCCATGCTCTCTCTGAAGACTCTCTGAAGGGGAGATTCTGTTCCATGCTTTTCTCTTGGCTTTTGGTGTTGCCAGCATTTCTCAGGATGCCTTGGCTTGCTTGCAGCGGCTTCATTCCCGTCTCTGCCTCTGACGTCGCAGGGCGTTGAGACATGTTGTTCTCCCTGAGTGTGTCTGTCTCTCTGTCTCTTCTCCTCTTCTTGTAAGAACATCAGTCATGTTGGATCAAGGGCCCACCCTACTCCAGTAAGACCTCATCTTAACTCACTACATCTACAATGACCCTATTTCCAAGTAAGGTCACATTATAAGGCACTGGGGGTTAGTATTTCTACATGTCTTTTTGGGGACACAATTCAAATCATAACAAAATATATCTGTCAGGTCCAGCATCTTGGTCAATTGTTGTCCTGGTTCTTTGGCTCCTTGCTTAGAAAATTCACAAGCAGGGCCAGTACGAAGGAGTGACCACAGACAGGAAGCAATTACACACAAACAGCTCTTATTGCAGAAAAGAAGGGAGCTATACAAAGCGAGAGTACATTCCAGAGAGGTACGGGTCAGTCTCCATGAGTAACAGAAAGACGGTGAGGACTCCCAGGTGGTTTCTTTTTATTGCTCTGGTCCGGGGAAGGGCTTATGGGAGGTATGGGATGTCACCAGATGATTGATATGCATGGTTGACAGGTGTTCTTAAAACAAAGTTGCAGCTCCACAGGTGGGTGTGCCTCAAAACTTCAAGTTCCTGCTTTTTACAGTTGTTACTTGTGTTTTCCTGCAGCCCTCACCTCCCCTGCTGGCTTCTCCACCCCTAGGAACTGGCCTCCTGGCCTGTTCCTGCCACCTGCAGATTTGATCCCTGCTTAGCAATATCCAAACGTACCTCATTTATGAAAGCTTAGGGCATTATTCCTAATTTTTTTTTACCAGGTCTGGGACTGGTTAGGAGCTGCTCTAAGTGTTTACTTTGTAGGTAGGAAGAGGGTGGCTCATCTCCGACCTTACACTAGTTGGATGCACACATGTGTTTTATGAGAATGCCTTTGGTGAGCTACATTTGTTTGTTTGGGTGAACACGACCCTTTGAGTATACTGATAAGATCATAGTATTCCAATGAATAAAGAAAAAGAAGACTTGCATTTCCTTACTGAGTCAAGCCCATATTCTAGGGGCTCCCTCATTCTTGAGGTACCTCTTCTGTGACAAAATTCTTTTTCCATCCTGGAGGAAAAAATATACATGGTCATATTAAAAGTATCACAAGAAAGTTAAAACCCTGGAGTCAGTCATTTTACAAAAGGCTGAACTCTTAACTAAATAGGACAGCTTTGGAATTTAATGGAAACATTTCAAGATGTACTATAATGTGAAACACTCTATTCCTTTTAGTTATTTCATGAAAAGATGAACATTTATTTCTGTGGTGACTTTCATCTGAAGAGCCTCAAATGCTACACTAATTTTATAAATAATACTAGCCATGGGGCTTCTATATCCTGTTCACTTTTCTTTCCAAATTCCATGCAGGTACAACCACCTGTACAGTCCAGGTTGAAGGGTTCTGTGCAGTAACAACGGTGCTTAAACAAGATGTTTTTGGATTTTGAGAATTTTTCATTCCTTATTTATATTGCAAAAAATATATTTGGCATGGTAGAAAAAAGTGGATTTGAAATTAGCTGAGCGAATATGGACCTCAATTTCCTCAACTGGAAAATGAAGTATTTAGACTTAGGATTTTTGAAGTTCTCTTCCAAGTCTAAATTTCTAGGAGTCTATGGTTTGCCGTGACTTTTCTAAATTGCTTTGAAATGTTGATTGGAGAGTTAACCATGCTTTTAGGAGACCATCTATGACTTGGCATTCTGCTCAATTCTGCTGACAAAACCTTTGTTGCACAAAGGGTTTCCCTGGTATTAGACCTCTATGTTCTTCAGGCTTGTCAATGTCTGTAGCACAGCAGTGACCTGGCAAAGGGAAATAACCACTTTGCATTTCTTTCTGACAGTATGCATGCACTCCAAAGGCTGTCCCAGAGATTATTGTTGAGGGGTATGGCCCAATGTGATTCCAAGTATTTGTATAGCTTTTTATACTTTTCACAATGAATTCATGAGCATTCATTTATTTAATACCCCTGATAGTCTGGAGGTAAGCTAGACTGGCATTATCATTCTCATTTGAAGGATGAGGAAGCCGAGGAACATTGAGGCTACCTCACCTTAACAAGGTCACAGAGTAAATTTGTGGCAGAGGAAGAAATGGAATACAAGTTTTCTGGCTTCTAGTTCAAATTTCCTTTCATTACATTATACTTGAATTGAGCTTTCCAAATGGGAAAGGAAAAGAACTTAACATATATACCTACTACGTGCTAGAAAAGGTACTAGACAGAATTCAAATTACCATGTATTTGATTCCAAAGATCAAATCTTTTCCATTGACCAGTATATATTCCTTGATGACTGGATGCAAAATACAAGCACTAAGTGCCATTATATAAAGTAGATCTGATTAGTTTGGTTTTATAGGCAACCTGAACATTCTCAATTGTGATGAGCTAGTGTGCTTAGCAATGCAAATAGCCCTGGTTGGGATCCATCTCCTAGTGTCCTCCAGGGAGATTCTATGGGAGGAGTGGAGAGCAAGCGAAGCTGTGTAGGGAACATGTTATTTCTCCCCAAGAGATGCCATTAGAAAATGGAAGGAGCCAGGAATGTCACTACTCTCTCTCCTGAATGTGCAGAGGTGCCCGGAATTCTGGATGCTCTCAAGTCTTTCTCCCTTGGTGGCTGGGCCTGCAATGATATCTCTAGGGAATGACCTTGAAGAAATATTGTCACATGGCTGTAATAATGCCTGCCTTATTTTCCTCACTGGTTATTGTGAGGATGAAATGAGATAACATATCTGATTATGTTGTGAATATACAGCCAACCGGTCATAATAAGAAAACATCTAGGGGAGGGTAGAAGAGGGTGAGGGAAGAAAAAAGACTTATTGAATACAATGTACACTCTTCGATGATGGGTACACTAAAAACCCAGACATCACCGCTATTCAATTCCTCCATGTAACTGAAAACCATTTGTACCCCGAAATCTATCAAAATAAAAAAAAAATCATCTTGTTTTCATGAGAGAATGGGCTTTGGGCGCAAAAGCTGTTCTGCTATTAGGTTGGTACAAAAGTAATTGAGGTTTTAGCATTGTTGAAATTTGCCATTTTATATTGGAATACATTCTTACATAAATGTGGTTGTGTTATACATCATTTTAATTGCATTTCTTACTTTCTTACCCACTACCACTTCTTCAAGTACCTTGACAACTTTTTGCAGGGAAAACTCTTTGACAACCAGCAGAAAGCAGAAAATGCTTTCCAAGACTTTGTCGAATCCCAAAGCACCAATTTTGACACTATAAGAATAAACAAACTTATTTCTCATTGGCAAAAATCTGTTGATTGTAATGGTTCGCATTTGGATTAATAAAGATGTGTTTGAGCCTAGTCATGATGATTTAAAATTCGTGGTCTGAAACCACAATTACTTTTGCACCAACCTAAATACTTGCTGCTTCTGAGTTCTTGGGCAAGTGCTTTATCTTCTTGGGCTCCAGTTTCCCCATCTTGCCTGATAGTGTTTCTAAGCCTTCTATGAGATGATCTCTGTAAAATGCCATACCCAGTACCTGGGTCTTTTCTGCAGTTGAGGGTAAGAAGCTCCTCTTTCTTCTCATCTCTCTTTTGAGTTAATGTCTGGATTCCTATTAAAATATTCTGGGATAATAAAACCATTTTTTTGAAGTGGTTCATACCCTTCAAGAACACAAAATCTATAAACATAATAGTTTTTAAAAAACTAGTTTTCAAAGTTATTTCCTCACATCAAGCTTTAATAGCATGTCATCCAGTTGTTCCTTTTTGTATACTCTGCATCCCTTCCTTCTGGGAACTTTCCTGCCTCTCTCCATGTGTTTCTGGTGGGGTTGACAATGATGTGGCTCTGCTTTCCTTGCTGTGATTGGTCCAGGGATGGACATGTGACCCCAGAGGAGCTAATCACAGTCTTTGTTTAAGCTTGCTGTGGTAACTGATAGATAAAGAGCATCACTCTTCTGAGATTGCTAGCTGTGAGCAAGGTTGAGCCTGGGCTGCTCATGGCTATCTTTGATGCCTTGTAGAAAGAGCCTCCTGAGGATGAAGCCCCCATGGTGGAAAGCAGAACAAAAGAACACTAGAGAGAGATTTCTCATGAGATATTTGAACATTTATATCTATTTGACCATGCTTAAAGTCAACTGTGCCTTTGGTCTGACTGCTTAGTTCCCTGGGACAAGAACTTCCTTTATGGTTTAAGCTAGTTTACACTGGCTTTCTGTCTTTTGTAACTGTAAAAACTCCCTAATGTGTACTTGGAGTGGGTGGGGGAGTCAATTGTCCTAGGTATCTAAGGAAACATAAAATGAAGGGGTCTCTCTAGAGGGCAGGCAAGTTTTGTTTTTTTTTGGGGGGGGGTGGGGGTTGGGGCAAGTTGTTACAGTAGTTCACTGATAACTACCTTTGCCTGATCACAGTGCTCAAGAGCTGGCTTGCTTTTCAGATCAGACTTGCTCAGAGAATTTAGGGCCTACAAATTGACTGTTGATATTCAACACAGTTGGACTGTTGACTTTTCGAGGTGTCTGGTTTCAGGCCAAAATCTTATGTGTGATCTTTTGGGCCCAACCAGAGGCAGTTACAAGGCTTTGCCTGGCAGGCTTGACGGGGGGCATCTGCACTGCTCATACCAGACTTGATGCACAGCCAGTGCCTTGTAGTTTTCTGGAAGGAGATGCAGCCAACAGGTCAGCCCCCCTGAGCCAGCCATGCTCATCTGAATATCTATACTGCTAGACAAGCACCTCCATTCAGGAAGCTTCATTTATGGAAGCCTTGGCTGAGGCATTTTTCTCCACTTTGACTCAGTATACCTTTCTTCTCCTAGCCCTTCATCTTCTCTCATCCTAGCTGACATGGTCATGAGAGAAAGGAGCTTTTTGTTCAGGGCTCCTTGGTGCTGAGACAATCTCCCCCATCTGTGCTACATCCAGTTGACCCTCACCTGGTGTCATTCTGTGGGGGGAAATGGACCACCAGGAAAGCAGCACCTCTTTTTTTCTTCTTGTTGTAATAAGTGAATAAAGGCTGGATTGTTACTTTCAGTTTTGTTCATTGTCCTAATTGACCACCTGGATACCTGGCAGCTCAACAGTTTTAAATTTATTCCTTTGGATTCTTCTAAACGTTGTCTTGCATAATTATCCCGACTGCCTGGGAGCAGAGATGCGTGGCCGAGAGTGGGTCTCAAATGTCAGTGTAGATCTTCAGCCCCAGCTGTCCTCTTTTAGATAACTGATGCTCAGGTCTCACTCCAGACTAGTTATTTAATATATCAGAGTTTTGTGGATGGAGCTCAGACATGGTAATTTTAAAGCTCCAGATGACCTAGTATTAGCCAAAGTTGTGCACACTACTTTAATGGGCATCAGAATCCTAAACTGGGAAAACGATAGCATAGATTCCTGAGCTTTCCTTGACTTACTCAATGAGAATCATATAGAGATAGGGCCTGGGAAACTGGGGAGTCCAGGTGACTCTGACACAGATGGTAACTAATTTGAGGATGGTGGAGAAATATTGGTCCAGTGCATGAGTGCATGTGTACTATCTTGTTGGAGGGGAAGGACAGAGGAGAAAGGGAATAAAAAGCCCAGAATCCAGGGAATAACCTCAAAAAAAAAATCTATATTCATCGACCCACCCATCTTTCCATGTTGGGTGGCAATGTAGTACAGCAATTAAGAGAATAGGGTCCTATGAAAAACACTTATATTTGTCCTGGAGGTGACAATCATTAGTTGTGTTATATTGGGCAAATTATATAACCACTGTTAACCTCAGTTTCTTCATCTGAAAAATGGGACACATATAATGTCCTCTTGTAGGTTATTGTGGTGTTTAAATAAATAATACTTGTAAAGTATTTAATAATAATGCCTGAAACAGTACTGTCTGAGGTGATAATCACTAGTCACGTGCTCAGGCTACTGAGCACTTAAAATGTGGCCAGTCCGAACTGAGATCTGCTGTAAATATAAAATACACCATGAATTTTGAAGTCCTAGGATGAATTAAAAAATGCAAAATATCTTAATAAGAATTTTAACTATTTAAATCATACTATTTTGAGTATATTGGGTTGAAATGACACTGTTTTAGACACGGGTGCAATAAAATATATTACTAAAATTAGTTTTATCTGTTTCTTTTTCTTTTTGAACACGTGACTACCAAAATATTTGAAAATAGCATGTGGCTTGCATTATATTTCTATGGGACAAAGTTGACCTAGATTAGAACACAGTAAACTCTCAGTGAATGTGTGCATGTTGTTTTTATCAGTATTATTTTATATATTTAATCCAAAAGTGGTTAGTTAGCACTTGCTGTGAGGGATGCGAACCTCAATCATTGATCTGCCCTTGAGGCGGCTAGAGTCTCCTTAAAGCAAACAAAGTAATCAGAAGCATATGGGATTTGATTCATCCTAGAATATGAGCTGTGCCTGGCATTGGCTATATTTACACAAAAAATGCAAGCTAAAATGCTACCAGAACAATTCCTGGGACATCACAAATTGGAGTGATTGCCCCCAAAGAATAGATAGCATCCAGTGACAAGAAGGTCTCTCAGAGAGGGTGCTGGAGTTGAAGAACTTCACTGACACATTACACAATATTTGAAGGAGCTCAATTCTAATGCACATCATGTAGTCTGTCATCTGTCTGTTTTCTGCCATGACAAAGAAAGGAATCAACACTTACTGAGGTACTAGGTTGAATAGTGTCCCTCTAAAAATTCATGTCTACCTGGAACCTCAGAGAGGACCTTAGGGAAATAGGGTCTTTGCAGATGTAATAAGTTAATACGAAATCATATTCAGTTAGGATGGGCTCTAATCTTATGACTGGTACCCTTGTAAGTAGAGAAAACAGAGACGTACATACAGGGAGAACATACGTGAAGACGAAGGCAGAGAATCGAGTGATGCAGCTGCAAGCCAAGGAGCGCCAAAGATTCCTGACAACCACCAGGAGCTGGAAGAGGCAAGGAAGCATCTGCCCTGGAGCCTTCGGAGGGAGCATGTTCCTGTTTCCACCTTGATTTCAGACTTTTAGCTTCCAGAACTGTAAAAGGATAAATAAATTTCTGTTATTTCGAGCCACCCAGTTTGTGGCAATTTGTTATGACAGTCCTAGGACACTAATACATTGAGTGTTTACTTCAGCCAAGCTTAGTCTTCTTAATGCTTTTGAGACAAATATTAACTTTTTTTCTTTCTTTTTCTAGGACTCACTTCTAGGTCTAGGGAGAACCTGGGTTCAAGGAGACCTGATGTTCCTGGTAAAGGTAGAGACAGAGTCTGGCAGAGACCAGGGACTGTAAAAACAATGTAGCCAGAGAAGTTACCAAAATGAGGATGAAGGGGAAAGCTAAAGGTTAAAGCCAGAAAATGGTGCCAAAAATCGGTTTAAGGTGAAACCATGAAAAGAAGAGAAATGATGGATTAGAAATGGATTAAATTGTGGGTGGATTGGCAAGAAGAGAGTAAGATGGGTCCAAATGAAGTTTGGGAACAAGGCTCTCTTCAATATGGGAGGGGCTGAGGCTCATTTCTGTGTTGTGCCAAGTATGTGTCAGGGTGACGGTCTTTAAGACAGAAAACTTGAAGTCAGTGTTCCACTGAGACGTGGCTACATCTGGACATACGGAGAGGTGACAGGAGTTATGTAAACCTATAGGACATGGCACATCTCCTTCTATCACTGCAACACAAAAGCAAATGCATATTTAGGAGTATAATATAAAATTTCCCTGAATGCCCAATCTAAAACATGAGATCGTGTAAGTTTTTCTTTTGTAGTGTTCACTTCAGGCTACTTCTAGAGCTCCCAGCAGTATACAGCCACTTTTATGTGCTGTCATGGCCACCTCCACCACTGGAAAGTTTGCGAAGCACAGATGGGAAAGATCCAGAAAGAACTGGACTATATTTTCATAATTTCTGAGATATGTCCCTTTCCCTAAACCTGCATATGTAGGCACTCATTAAACATCTGTTAACTCTTTTATGAGAGTGAATGCCCCCTCAGCAAAAAAGTGATGCATTTCTTAGGACCTGTGCTTTGGCACATGTGTTTATAAACCAAGGAAGAAAACATATATACGATGGGGAAAAATAGTCTTTTCAACAATGGTGTGGAAAAACTGGACATCCACATGCAAAAGAATGAAATTGGACCCCTTTCTTACATAACACACAAAAATCATAAGATCTGAAACTGTAAAACTCCTAGACAAAACATAGGGGGAAAGTTTCTTGACATTTGTCTTGGCAATGATTTCTTGGATATGCCTCCGAAAGTGCAGGCAACAAAAGCAAAAATAAATAGGTAGAACTACACCAAACTAAAAAACTTCTGCACAAAAAGTAATCAATTAACAGAGAGAAAAGGCAGCCTATGGAATGGGAGAAAATATTTGTAAAACATTTATCTGACAAGGGGTTAGTATCCAAACTATATAAGGAACTTGTACAATTCAATAGCAAAAAAAGCAAATAACCCAATTGAAAAATGGGTAAAGGACTTAAATAGACATTTTGTTTTCCAAAATAAACAACCAACAGGTATTTGAAAAAATGCTCAACATCATGAATCATCAGGGAAATTCAAATCAAAACCACAATGGAATATAATCTCACACCTGTTAGGATGGCCATTATAAAAATAAATGTAATAAATGTTGGAGTGAAGATGTGGAGAAATTGGAACCCTTGTACATCGTTGATGGGAGTATAAAATGGTGCAGCTACCATGGAAAACAGTATGGAGGTTCCTTAAAAAATTAACACTAAAACTACGTATGATCCAACAATCTTGCTTCTGGGTATTTATCTTGAACTCCTGGCCTCAAGTGATCCTCCTGCCTGATCATTCCAAAGTGCTAGGATTACAGGCATGAGCCACCATGCCCAGCCTTGGGTATTTATCTAAAAGAACTGAAATTAGGACGTGGAAGAGACATTTACACCACTCCCATGTTCATTGGAGCATTATTTATAATTACCAAGGTATAGAAACAACCCAAATGCCCATCAGTGGATGAATGGATAAATAAAATGTGATATAACACACAGTGGAATATTATTTAGGAGAAAATCTTGCAATATGTAGCCACATAGAGGAATCTGGAGGACATTATGCTAAATGAAATAAGCCAGTCACAGAAGGACAAATACTGCATGATTCCACCTACCTGAAATATCTAAAATAGCCAAACTAATAGAAGCAGAGAGTAGAATGGTGGTTGCCAGGGGCTGAGCGGGGGCGGGGGGTAAGGATAGTTGCTGTTCAACAGGTATAAAGTTTCAGTTACACAAGATGAGTTCTAGAGATCTGTTGTACAACATCATACCTATTGTTAACAATGTAGAATTGTGCACTTAAAAATTTGTTAAAAGTGTAAATCTCATGTTAAATGTTCTCACTACGATAAAAAGTAAGGTAGATGAATGTAAAATTTTCATAAGACATGAATATACTTTCTGAATTCCAAAATAAAAAGTAAAGATTGAGAAAAAAAAAAAAGGAAAACATATACAGGGAGGGTGTTTTTAGGAGAGGTAGGGAGGTGTACATGGTAAGGAGTGCTTAATGATTCTCAAACTTGCAAATGCATTGGGCCTATCAAGGCGAGAAGAAATTAAATTAAGTGCTAATGTTCAAGTTTTACCTTTATGTACACAAGGTTTTCTAACCAGGAAATACATGGAATTGAAATGACCTGAAAGTACAGCGGGCTTCCTTTAGTAGATTCCTTTTTGTTCAAGTCAGGTGTCTGTCTATATACTTTTCTGCTACAAACCAATGCTCACATTTAAATTATTCTTCTTTTAGTATATGAAGGCATGTACAATTTTAACCTCTGGATCATCAAGGACGAATGGCACTTTTTGAGGCTACTTTTTAGTGCAGAACTGGAGCTATTGCTTGTTCTTGATGTGCTAAGCAATGTGAAGATGAGGAAGTCTATGGACATGCCGGTTACCAAAAGAGAAACCTGGGAATCCTTTTAGATTCTTCCTTTCAACATCTCATCAGTCACCAGGTCCTGAAATCTGCCCCTGGAGAGCTCTCAAATCCATCTACTTCTCTTTATCCCTCTGCTGAGGTAAGAGTAGAGTCTAACAATCCTACGTAGGAATGGGCGTAGGGGTGGAAGAAGTTAAAGATTCTAGAATTAGCATATAAAGTGAAAACCGTTTGTAGCTAAAATTACCCTTGGGAGAAAAACATGGGGAAGAAATCCCTTACATGCTTAGATCACCTGACCTAGACCTTCTATAGCTCAAAACCATGGAATAAACTGTTATTTCTCTTGCTTTTTCAACTGAGCCCATCCTTTATCTGGACGGGGGAACGATGACAAGGTAACTAAGGAAATTTCTCCATTTATTTCATTATTTCATTTCATTTTAGCTAAACAATTATAAAGGAAAAGATGTGATGGCCCTGCCTTGCATGGGCTGGCCAGTCATCAGACGCTCAGGCAGGCCTTGCTAACCCAGTCCACCTAGATAAGGGAATTAAGCAAATAGGATTATACTGGCTGCAGCTTCATTTCTGCCATGAAGTGTTATTTGGGTCTGCAATGTAAAAGAAAGCCAATGTTAGATTCAACTGGCCAGAAACACAACAAAGCAGAAAGTGGGTCTTCTGGGGATGAAAGCGAATGGGATTACTGATAAAAGGCACTCTGGCCTGCTCCAGGCCCAGGAGGCTGCCAAATGCTGTTCGCAAAAGCAGAGTGTTGGATCTTCCCTCTCTTTTCCCTCACATAGTAGCCAGCCGTGGGAAAGTTTCCTGCTGATCTTATTTCCCCTGCCCCTTTCAGACAGGCCTCCCGGACAGAGACTGTCAAGGTGTGCTCTGAAGGCATGTGAGGTCAACAGCTGGAGCACACCTTGGAGGATGAACCTGGGTCACATCCTGGTCCTACCACAGAGCTGGACGTCTCAGGGAAAGTTACCGAACTACTCTGCCCCTTGCTTCCTCCCATCTGTTAAATGGGGATGTTCCTGGCAACTTTACAGAGTTGCTGGGAGGATTGCACATGCAGCTCCTGGATATATTAAAAATGGAGTTTCTTCCCATTCCCTCGGAGAGTGTTCCTGGAGGTTCCCAGAAGAGGTAGCCAGGGAAAACTCACTATCAATGTACCATGCATATTACACTCATAGTAGCTATAACAAGGCAAAAAGGACTTTGAAAGTGGTTTTGTTTGAGCTGCTTTTTAATCATAAGATTATTTTCCTGTTTTTCTCTTGTACACACTTGTTCTCAGATGATTTTACAGATTTACAAGCTGTTAAACTTGGGGCCCATGATGAGAGCTCAAATTCCATGGCTCAAATTTTGCACTGAGGCTCAATGTAATCGAATAGGAGTTTGACAGCAAAGTGTATACAGGGTCAGGTGGAGTGAGGGTGTTGGAAGCAGAGGGCACAGCACAAAGAAAAGAATGGCACCATAAAAAAGCTGAACATTAAAAGAGGCAACATCAAATTCTTTATTTTTTTCTTTAAAATTGCAACTCACGAATTATCAATATCACTTAATAAAACTGAGGGGAGGGCCAGGTATGGTGGCTTAAGCCTGCAATCCTAGCACTTTTGGAGGTCAAGGTGGGAGGACTGCTTGAAGATGGCATGCTCCTGTAGTCCCAGCTACGCGGGAGGCTGAGGCAGGAGGATCGCTTGAGCACAGGAATTTGAGGTTGCAGTGAGCTATGATGACGTCACTGCATTCTAGCCTGGGTGACAGAGTGAGACCCTGTATCAAATATATATATACACACACACACACACACATATATATATATGTGTGTGTGTGTGTGTGTGTGTGTGTGTGTGTGTAAAAAATAAACTTGGGGAAAATATCAAGTTAGACATGCAAAAATGCAATATGAATGTGTTAGGAGACATTATTCTGTGAAGCATAATTTCATCTGAAAGAAATGCAAGAGAAAATAAAAAGAAATATATTCATTAATAATTACACTGAGCTGATAGGAATATTATGTTAAAAAAATGGATAGAGTGCTAAGTACCCCATAATATAAATATTTAAGTGAAGTACCAAAGTATTGAAAGAGTACTCACTGCTTTATATTCCTTAGAGTAGGCTCTTTGGGGTTGTCCTGTTTCAATAGTTAAAAGTGTGTGTGCGTATGTGTGTGTGCATGCGTGTGCTTCTGATCTATCTCAGTCTGTAAATGAACATGAATATTGAACTCCCTTTCTTTCTAAATAATACCTAAGTTACCTGTGAAATGTTATAATTATCTTTTACTTTTTTCAGTAAATGAAAAAATTGAGACCTAAAATTTAAGTGACCTAATCAAATGTTATTTAGTACATCTGAAATTTGAACCTAGCTGTTCAGACCTCAAATTTGCTGGTATTTCTGCTACATTATGCTGATTCTGTTTGGGGACTTAAGCAGTAAACATGGCACAAGTGAAATCAGTTGGTTCTGGGGAATAGTAACTCTTTTCAAATCCCATTTTTATCATAAACAAGAACCTGAAAGAAGACACCATTCTCCCCTAAGCATTACCCCACTTGGAATTTTTTTTTTTAAGAGACAGGGTCTTGCTATGTTGTCCAGGTTTGAGTGCAGTGGCTATTCACAGGCACAATTATTGTGTACTGTAGCCTTGACCTCCTGGGTCAAGTGTTCCTCCTGCCTCTGCCTCCTGAGTAGCTGGGATCACAGCCATTTGGAATTCTTGACTATTGCCAATGTCATCTCTCTTTCTGAAGATCATGACTCTGTTTCCCCACTCTAGATACCCACATGAAAATTTAAAAACCAGTCAATAGTCCATATTATGTCTTGAGATTGAAACAGTATGTCGGATGGGCGGAGGTCTTTTTACCGGGGCACATTTGTTTTCATCAGACACTTGAATGTCATGGGGATATGGCCAAAATGTTCTCTTGTTTCTTTCTGTTTCCCAGTGATCAGGCTGAGGACCAACACTCCTTACAGACAATGCTCACCTGTCAAGGCTAGTGACTGCTGGTTACTTGACTCCTTGAGTTTGAATTTTGGGGTCAGTTTGCTCAGCCATAAGAATTCCTTCCCAGTGTTATTGAAAATTATATCTTACCATTTAAAATTAGTTCAGATTTCCTTGCTCTCTTTTTTCTTCTTAAAAAAAAATAATCTTTTCTATTATTTAAAAATAATCAAATAAATGAACAAGGTGAAGCATTTAAACAGTACAAATAGAACGAAATTCTGAAAGCTAGAATATGAGTGTTTCCATTTGAGAAGTGTATTTTTTCCTTCCTGTAGAAGAGGTAAGCACTGACAGTTTATTTTGTATTCATCCAGAAACTTTCTGTGTGTAAATTCATGCAAAAACATGTACATATAATTTGAAACAAAATTGAGGCAGATTGGTACACAGTTCTGCACTTTTTTTTTCTTTTTCCAGTTAGCATTGTATCTTGGCTCTTTGAGCACAATCTAACTATCTAACTCACTTCTCTAAAGGTCTGGTGGCTGCTATTGTAACTGTGCCAGACCAATTTCACTTAACTTTTATGTAATAAAGTTGTGAGTTGTTTTTCAGTTGCTGTGGACCCCCAGGTTGAAGGTCATGTAACCTGAGCATGCCCAGATGAACCAAGCATACAACCGTGTGTGGAACCTAAGTGCTTGGACCTGAATTAAAAAGCAGACACCACATGGCAGGATCCAGTCACAGCACATTTCCTGGCATCACCCCGTCGCAAGGTCCTATAGATTATGTCTCATTATCCTCTGACTATAGAACCAGCCCAACCCCCTTGTTTGGGGACACACTGCTTTGGGAACTATCCCCAGTGTGTTTTTTTACTTAGGCCAAAAAATAACAATTACCTTGATACAACAACCTTGGCTGTGTCTATTGATATCCACCAAGGGTATGAACTCCTCCATTTGGTAGGTAACAATAATATATTATATGAATGCAACATTATTTTACATCCCCACAGATTTTTGTTTTTCTATGCTTTTATCCCCTTGGCTAATGCAAACAATGTGACAGTGAACATCCTTCTCCCTACATCTTTGCATGCATGGGCATGGATATCTATAACATAATTGTTGATTACATTTCTAGGAGTGGGATTGTTGAGTCAGTCTGTATACTTTGTATACTGTTATCTGTATACTTTGCCTCATTTTGTAATTTTTAATGCTTGCATTTTCTACATTATTCAACAGCATAGTTTTAATTCATTTATTTAATTTAGCAATTTAATTTAAATTAACAATTTAAACTCCCTAGTTACTAAGATGTATCTTTTACTCATAGAAACCCTTCTTATACCGAATGTGTGGTTTTTTTCCCCATACCAACCAATTCTCCAATTTTATGGACACCGGTGGGGTGTCCAATGATTCAATTCAATTTTGACACTACTCAGAACTAGTACAGATCCCACAGGGATTAAGGGTTCAGTCCCACAAGAATGACCCCACTTCAGATGCCAAAAGCAACCAACCAGCTATAAAGTCATCTGTTCCCATGACCCCTTCTCAGTTTTGGTAACTTGCTAGAATGTCTCACAGAACTCAGGAAAGCACATGACTTGCTATTACTGGTTTATTTTAAAGGACATAATGCAGGAATCCCCATATGGAAGAGATTCACAAGGCAAACTATGGACAAAGGGGTGCAGAGCTTCCCTGCCCTGTCTGGGCACACCACCCTCCCAGCACCTCTATGTCTTCACCAACTGGGTAGCTCTCCAAACTCCGATTTTTAGGGTTTTCATGTAAGTTTCATTACATAGGCATGATTTATTAAATCTTTGGCCATTAGTAATTAACTCAATCTCCATCCCCTCTGTAGTTGAGAGTGGAGCTAACAGTTCAAACCCTCAATTCATATGGCTGGTTCTTCTGGCAACCAGTTCCAATCTTGAAGACATCTAGGGGCCCAGCGAGAGTCACCTCATTAACATAAACTCTGGTATATTTGAAAGAGCCTCATTATGAATAACAAAAGACTCTCTCCTTACCCCTATCACTCAGGAAATTCCAAGGGTTTTAGAAACTCTCTGTCAGGAAGGGGGAAAACCAAATATATGTTTCTCATTATATTGCAATATCATGCTAGCCATTAAATTGACTTCTTTTAAATGCCACATAAGGAAAAATTTCTTTCACCTATGAAACTTCTACAGGAGTTTCTACAACTTCTGGATTGTTATCGTCTGCTCTAACCTGAACTTGATGGACGGATTGTAAGCATCAGATTGCTTCTTTAAAATTTCGGTTACTTTTGAGAACTCTATGTCCATAGGAAGCTTTAAATTTCCTCTTCGCTGATGTTAACAGAAAAAATCCAAACTCTGTAAAATAATTTAAAGAGGTTTATTTGGAGCCAATGTGTGTGACCATGGCTTGAGGAGCCACACTCAACGAGTCTTAAGTGGTCCCAAGGCAGTTGGGTTACAGTTTAGTTTTATACATTTTAGAGAGACAGAAATTGCAAGCAAAATAATAAATCAATACATGGACAGTACACACTGGTTTGGCCCTAAAAGGTGAGATATTTCAAAGCGGGGTCTTACAGGTTATAGGTAGGTTCAAAGCTTCTTTGATTTGTAATAGGTTAAAGAAATAAAGCTTTGTCTATAATCTTAGAATGTTTAAAGTTAGGATAAGGAAGTTTGCTAATCAGAAAGAAGGCACAATATACAACTCAAATGATCTGTTAAGCAAATTGATGACCTGCAGATGATTTAAACTTTGCCCTGTATGGCCTTAGATGCTGCTAATAATTTAGTATCTTATTTTCACAAAGATTCTGTTTTCTCAGTCTTACGATCTCCGTTTTAACATTAATGCTGGTCAATTGTTGTTTCTAAACTCCAAAAGGGTGGGAGTACAATGAGGCACTTGCAACCTCCCTTCCCTCATGGCCAGAAACTCAGCTTTAAGTTTTCTGGGGTCCCCTTGGCCAAGAAGGGGTTCATTCGGTCTGTAGGGGGGCTTAGGATTTTATTTTTAGCTTACACTGATTTCTTGGTCCATATCTGGTTTTCCTACTAGATAGCTGGTTAGATTTCCTCTCTATACATAGATATGTAGTATCTTGTTTTAAACCACAAATCCTCATTATTTAATCAGTACTTTGAAAATCTACAATAACTTGAGCAGCTTGGGCCAAGATGATGGACTAGAAGCAGCCTGCCTATGATGCTTTCACAGAGAGGATCAAAAGTGGTGAGTAGATATTCACTTTTGCATTGATCATCTAAGAAAGAACATTGAGAATCAACACATAGGTGATAGCAGACATGCAAAGTGGAGGAGAGGGAAGTGGGGTGACCCACTCAGAAGAATCAGAGGTACATGGGGAAGGTGCTTGCACTTGGGGAGGGGATACAGAAGAGAACCCTGGGGCCCCATACCACCCCCATGATCATTGCAATTTGAGCTGTGGTAGGGCCCCTCCACCACAACAGGGCTCTGTTCTGACACAGGGGGCTGACTAGAAACTTTGCAGCAGCATTGCTCCAGAGGGAAGGGATGGACACACTTGAAGCTCCGACTTGCGTGGGGCAAAGGCAATATATGTAACCTAAACATTTGTACTCCTGTAATATGCTGAAATTAAAAAAAAGAAGATCTCTTTTGTAATTGATTTCTGGATTCAACTGTGACTTCTAAGAAAATATGAATATTAAATGTTCTACTTTACCAAAAAGAAAAAAAAAAAAGAATTGAGCCCAGTTCAATACTGAAGTCCCTTTTCCCCTATTGCAATAGTTCTTGAATAAAATCTATATTAACAAAATCTCCCTGATCTAACTTTGTTTCATCCACACCCACCATGATCCTGAAACCTCAGCATCCAGTACACACTCACCCAGAAACTGCTTGTACATCTTGGCCAGGTCCTCTATTTCTTTCCTCCCTCAGTAGGCCAGGTACTTGCATGGCTGAGCTGGAGTAGTGGAAGGGAAGCTTAGCATAATTAATTTCTTTTTGTTACTGAACCCCTGGTAATATTCTTTAGGTTAAAAATCTTCTGCTGAGCTCTGCACACAGGTAGAAGAAAGGTAACAACAGTCATTTTCCCAAAACTAACTCCCAGGGAGATAAGAAAAGCACACACACAAGTAACAAGGCTGTATTAAAGATTTTTAGGAATATCCTGACCTTTGTCCTCCAAAGTTAACTAAGAGCAAAGAAGTTTTATAATCTCCTTAGACCCTCACTAACACTCAGGTGTCTGCAGTCTCTGGTTACCACTTGCAACTCAACCCCCCCACTTCCCCTTCCGTTCAGATAAAAAGGAGCCTAAAGTTCAGACTAAGTTAAGATGGTTCTTGGGGACTTTACTCCATCATCTTCTCTGTTTGCTTGTTCTCTGGATAAAAGTCACTTTCCTTGCCCCGACACCTTGCCTCTTGACTTATTGACTGACTTGTGGTGAGACCTGGTTGCAGGGTGACATTGTGATTTGACTCTGGTTATCGGTTTGGTGGCCAGGAGGGGAGATGGAGACAGACTTGCGGGTGGGGGGAGGCCCATGTCGCATTGCAAGGCAGAGGCTTCTGTGTCATCTTTAAGCAAGGTAAGGAGAACTAGGCTTTAAGATGGAGGAATTGAGCCACTTCTCCAGGCCCAGAAGGGTCAGGGGACTCTGAGGATTCCAGATTTCTGAGTGTATTGACACTGAGGTTTCCATTCCACATCTCAGGAGCCTACACCTTTCTAATCAGAGCTCTGACCTAGAAGAAGCAGACTTGTCAGGGTTGACAATTAAGTCTTCTCTGGAACTCCATTATTATTATACCTAAATCCTGGGTCTGATTCCTAGTTTTTTTTCTGTTCTGTGGCTGCAGAATAAGGAGAGTCTCCTTATATGCTGCCAAGGAGGCCCTCTGGCTTTTGCACTTTGCCTGAAATTTGTGATTGATCACCATCAGCCTTTCATTGTATTTCTTCAGTGCATCTATATCCCCTAGCAGATCCATCCACTTTCATAGGCCGTGAAATTATTGCTTTACCTGAACACCTGCAACTCTTGAGATACTGCCCCTGCTTGTTCATTCCCATCCACCAGTATTCCATCTCAGTTCTCCACCAGTGAAAATTGTAGCACTTGCAGCTAAAATATACTGAGGGCTATTAGCACTTCATCTAGCACTTGTGAGGGAGTCCACGTTGTCAACCAGTTGGCAGATGATACAGCTCAAAAATCCCATTTTAACATCTGCTCTTTAGACCACTCCTAGCACTCACTGTCTTTGTTTGGGTTCCCTGGGAAATACATCGCGATAAAGATTTATGTGTAGGGAATTCATTGTGGAGTACTTTCTTTGCAACAACACCAGAGAGGAGTGAGGAAAGCAAAATTGCAATAGGGGTCTCAGGTGATTCCAATGGACTTTTGGAACTGGGATTGCCTTTCAGAATTGTCCCAAATCTAGGTGGCAGCTGGGTCTTTGTACTTGCTATGGTTTAAACATCCCCACCAAAACTCATGTAGAAATTTAATTATCATTGTAACAGTGTTAAGAGATAGGGCCTTTAAGAGGCGATTATGTCATGAATAAAATGACTCATGAATGGATTAATGCTGTTATCACAGGAGTGGGTTAGTTACCATGAGACTGAGTTTGTTACAAAAGGGAGTTTGACTCAATTTCCTCTCTCTGTCTCACATGCTTGCTTCTGCCACAAGAAAACCCTTGCCGGGTGCCGCTACCATGCTCTTGGATTTTCCAGCTTCCAGAACTGTGAGAAATAAATTTCCTTTCTTTATTAATTACCCAGTCTGTGGTATTCTGTTATGACAACAGTAAAGGAGTTAAGATCGCATACACTAAAGATGTGGAACATGGGGCGAGGCAGCTCATCTCTGCCAAGGATTACGGGGAAGGACTCAGCTATGAAACATCAATAGCAGGTAACCTCAGCAGTGGGGAAGGGGAGCAAGAATGAGTTCCTCTGTTGATTGGGAGTATCTGGGTAGTGTGTAGAGCACACCTATCACCTCTTTAAAGAGATCGGATTAATCAATGCTCAAAAACCCTCTCATGGGACAAGTAAGGAATTTACAAGGTAGCAAAACATAGAGATAATTTCAAGGCACCATCACAAGGCAACGTGCCAGCTAGGAGTATGTAAAAGACAGAGTGGTGACACAAAGGAGCTAATGATTTACTGTGCTTCGTGTGTGTGTCTCGGTGTGTTATATGGGTATTACCTGAACTGTGTCTCTGATCACAAGGTTAAGTTTGCTGGGAGAACGGTGAATGAAGGGTGCAAGCTGGGCTGAAGAAATAGCAAATGTAAATCCATGACATTCTGTGTGTGGTTAAGTAGTTGAAAGCATGGTTGTTTTATTCTGATGTTTCATTTATAGAAAATTAAATGAATATAAAAAAGTCCACAAGATGTGGTCTATGTAATTAGTAGAAGCCTAAACTCTTTGACATCCTTCTGAATACTACTCTATTTTTAGGCTTCTTTTCCTGGTTCTGTTTTTTAAATTAAGCATTTACTGTGAGATAATTGTAGATACACATGCAGTTGCAAGAAAATCATGGGTAAGAGATCCAGTCTTCCAGTTACTCACTTTCCCCTAATGGTAATATCTTGGAAAACTATAGTGCCATACAACAACTAAGAGATTGTTGTTGATACAGTCAAGTTAAAGAATATTCTATTACCATAAGGATTCTTCCTGTCACCTTTTTTAGCCACAGCCAGTTTCCTCTACCCCCATCCTCTCCTTAAACTCTGGCAACCACTAGTCTGTTCTCCATTTCTATGATTTTGTCATTTGAGAACGTTATATCAGTGGAATAATACAGTATGCAACCTTACGGGATTGACTTTTTTCAAGTAGCATAATGCTCTGCAGAGTCATCCAGGTTGTTGTGTGCAAGAATAGCTCATTCCTTTTTATTGCTAAGCAGTACTCCATGGAATGAATGTACCATAATTTCTTTAACCATTTTGACATTAGGGTTGTTTCCAGTTTTTGGCTATTATGAATAAAGCTATAATCACTTATGAACAGGATTTTGTGTGAACATAAGTCTTCATTTCTCTGAAATAAATGCCCAGAAGTGCTATTTCTGTGTCACAGGATGGTTGCATTTTTAAAAAATGGTCAAACTGTTTTCCAGAGTGACTATATCGTTTTACATTTCCACCAGCAATGTAAGAGTAATCCAGTGTCTCTGCATCCTTGCTAGTATTTGGTGGTGTCACTATTTTTATTTTAGCCATTCTGACAGGAGTGTAGTTTTAATTTTCATTTCCGTAATGACTAATGATGTTGAACATATTTTCACATGCTTGTTTGCTACCTCTGTGTCCTCTTCAAAGAAATGTCTCTTCATGTCTTTTGTCCATTTTATAATTGAGTTGTTTCTCACTGTTGAGTTTCGACAGTTTCTTTTTAAATATTTTAGACACTAGCTTGTGGTTGGATATGTGGTTTGCAATTATTTCCTCTCATTCTATAACTTGTCTTTTTATGTCTTAACAGGGTCTTTTACAGAGTAAAATTTTTCGTTTGGATGAAGTCAAATTTATCAATTTTTCTTAAAGATTATGCTTATGGTATCATGTCTAATAACTCTTTGCTTAGCTCTAGATCCAAAAGATTTTCTCTTATGTAATTTTTTGTTTAACCTGAAGTCCATCATCCATTTTGAGTTAATTTTTGAATAAAGTGTGAGACTTTGATCAAAGTTCTTTTTTTTTCTTTGCCTATGGACGTCCAATTGGTCCGGCACCTTTTCTTGAAAAAGCTATTTTTTCTTTATTGAATTGTTTTTGCAACTTTGTCAAAAATCAGTTGTTCATACTAGTGTGATCTATTTCTAGGTTCTGTATTTGGTTCCATCAATCCATGTGTGTATCCTTTTGCCAATTTCACAGTCTTGATTATTGTATACTAGCTACAAAGTAAGTCTTAAAATTGGTTGACTAATTCCTTTTATTTTATTTTTTTTCAAAACTGTTTAGCCATTATAATTCCATTTGCTTTCCACAAACATTTAAAAATAATCTTGTCTGTATCTACAAAAACTCTTGCTGATGTATTGACAAGCATTGTGTTAAATCTGTGTATCAATTTAGGGAGAATTGACATCTTTACTATGTCGAGTCTCCCAGTCCATGAACACGAAATGTCTCTCCATGAGATCTTCTTTGATTTTTTTTTTTTTTTTTTGGTCAGCATTGGGAGTTTTTAGCATACAAATCCTATGATGTTTGTTAGGTCCTAACTTGATTTTATGTTAAAAAGAATCAGTTACTGATGCAAAAATTTTTGCCCTGCAAAGGGATCATAAACCTTTTAACTGGGTTGTTGTGAGTATTAGTTGCAATATTGCATAGGAAAGTGTTTATGAAGAGCTTTATTTCACAAAAGTCAAATCACATCGTGGCAAAGTGTAGCTGCACAAGGGCTTTGACAATCGGACCTCTTATCAGCTGTGCTTTATTTAACGTGTTCTCTAGGAGCTTTGATTTCTCCTTCTGGGGATAAATATATTGTTCTTGCAAGAGTACTCTCAAGGAAAACTGAGTCAATGCTTACGAATTTTTTTTTTAACCTGGGCAGCCCTATATCAAGGTAAAAAGTTATACTCTTACTTCACCCGGATTTGCTCACTCAGGTAGCTCTTGTCCTCACCGTTCTTTGGTGTACTACATATATAACTTATCATAACAATGGCGTGTTTGAAAAGGGTGAGAATTTTATTTGATTTGAAAGTTTAAATAATTTAATATCTCTTTTCATACTGCACAAATCCATGTTTGTATAAAACTCTTTTGGAAGCAACATGAAAGAGCCCATCTAACAAGATAATAAAAGTTAGCCCTGTCTGGGTAAAAATTCCAGCTCACTGGGTCAGTCACAATTGGATACTGACTCTTGGCTTCTCTGAAAGCATCCCATGGTTGGTACCTGTCTCTCCAAGTAAAAGTCAGTGACAACTTGCCTGCAAGGGAAAGATCCAATTGCATCTCAAGAATGAAGATCGATATAATCACTACAAGTAAACCGTGTCTGACCTTATCCTTTGTAAAAAGGCAGAGAATCAACAGGGCATGAAAAGTGTCAGCATTTTCAGCTTTGGAAGGTGACAAAGGGGAAGCAGTTTATGCTGGGCTCATCCATCATTAGATATCAGTAAGATCATTAAGGATAAAACTAGCAGTAAAGGGGTAGCAATTTATCCAATTCTACCATTAGAAATTCTGGCACCAATTCAGTTCAGTTCAGTTCAATTCAATTCAATTCAATTCAATAAGCATTTATTGAGTACCAACATTGTGCATGACTAGCTTCAGAAAACCAAACCTCTGAATGTCCATTCGTTTTATTTCATGCTAGACTCTACTAGGTCCTAGGAATAAGTATGCAGAATGAGGAAGATATGCAGACACAGAAAATCTATTGTGATAAATACTAAAGAATATTGATATAATCTTGTGGAATTCCCATGGAGAGAAACACATACTATATCCCTACAAAAAAAGGGGGTGATTTTTGGGATGGGGCTGCCTGTAGGATGACTAGGCACATGAATGGAAAACGGTTTAGTTTAGTTCAGTTTGACGATTATTTGTTGAGGCCTGCTGTGGGCTGGACCCTGAGATGGGCACTGGTGTGGAGGAGGTGAGCAAGGCATCATTGCTGCCCTTCGGAAGCTCACAAGTGTGATGTAGCAAGTGGAGCCCACAGCCTAGAAGAGCTTATAACCTGGTAGATGAGACAAGCCAGTTTAAAAGGAAAGGTCTCATTTGAAATCTTGTTCAACATATCTGTTTTCTAAGACAATGTTTAGTCTGGTCATGGTTGTTATATTTTGCCCTCATAATGGCAGTAAGATTTTCAGAGAAATGCTAGGGAACTGGAAGGAAATAAGGACATGTGCAAAGATATGGTGACAAGTTTCCTGGGTTTTTATGGATTATAGTGCATAGCAGTGGAATAAAACACAGCGGAATACACAGCTGGAATTGTCCAAATGATGTAATCAGAGAAATATGCTATAACATGGAAAATTATTTATGATATATAGTTGAAGTAAAAATGCAGGTTACCATGCAAGTACGTATGGTGTGATTTTACTTCTGTAAATTTATATTGTACATTCACAGAAAAGAATGTAAGAAGATGCTTACAATGTTAACAGTTATTCTCTTTAGACGGGAAAATAATGATGAGAGATTACGAATGATTCCTTCCTTCCTTCCTTCCTCCTTTTCTTCTTCTCCTCTTCCTCCTTTTCTTCTTCCAATTTGTTCACGGGTATTTCCTTTCTTTTTTATGATGAATTCGACTTACTTCAGGAATGAGCAAAAAAGCAAAGTAAAAGTTAATTTAAAAAATCCTTTAAACCAAATAAGCATTTCTATGTTTATGGGCAATTTATACCATTTTTTCTTCAGAAGAGTCCAATGCTGTTGGAAGGGCAGGCCACATTACTACTATTGTTGTTGCATTATTAATATTATTATTTTATGTCTGCGGACTGATACTATTCTTAGGTTTTATTTCCTCACTCTCAACTCACAAAAAAAAAGACACAAATCATCTTCCACAGAATTAGAAACAAAGGCTGTGTGCCACAGAAACATTTGGATTTATTTTTTTGCAGAACAAATTTTCCCGTTGCTAGAGATCATGAAAAACAAAATAGAGTCTGCAAACTGGGGAAGGAAACATGCAGACAGGAAAGCATGATAGAGAGCAACGGAGAGACTCGACCTGGGAACCTTGGGATTGCATGGGAGCTAAGCGCGCACTGTCTTAGTGTTCTTGTCACCGTCAAGGAGGGACCACCAAGTGATAGTCATCCACCTATCATCCATGAATCTTCTAGTCTGGAGTGATGCTCGCCTGTGCGTTGAGATTCTGCTTGGCTTCCATGCATCTGTGTGAACACAGCCTACCCCATACCCTTCGCAGCCTACTGCCGCCTTCCCATTTATTGATGGAGGAGCTGAGGTTTGGGCAGGCTGAGAAATTTGCCTGCGAGTTACCAGCAGGGTTGGAACTAGAACTAGAGACTCATGAATTCCTGCTGAGAGCTCTTTCCAGTACCCCGTAATACTGCCTAAAACTTAATTTGTGGATCGCAGTGGTTCAAAGCTGACAGTATTGTCCCTCATTGCTCTGTGGGAAATTATTCCTTCCTATGACAAGAAATAAACAAGTTGGTGACAAGCTCCTGAAGTTGTTGTGCCATTTTCAACCTGATGCTCCACTCCTGCAGCTACAGACAGGGTTATTTCTGGTTAGATCCTTGCTGTAAAATACACTAATCAATTTTCCTTACAAATGATTTCTAATATGTAATTATGCAATCAAGCTCTCCCATAAACAAGCTGGGCCTTGACACAGAATGATGGGGTGCAGTAATATTTTAAATAAAAGATGATCACACCACTATTTATTTTCGAAGTTCAATTTTCAGAGTTGGGAACTATACATTAATGGCAGATTAGAGATGAACAGCAAGCTAAATGTGAAACTCTATGAGCCAATGCCTTTGACATAAACAAATGTACAAAAATAGCATCCTGCAACTGTTTGCAAAGTCTGACAGAGCTACAGGGCTTTCTGAAAAGCAGAGGGTGCAAAGAGTACCAGATTCATCAAATTCTGGCAGCGATCTGTTCAAAAATAATGGTTTTGTCTACAAATGGAAACCGCTAACAGCTTTCCCCGTCCACTGCAATCGTCTTTCCATCTGCTTGGGTTTTATAATCATGTCGCCTTCGGAGAATTACAACACGGTGCATATTCTCCCGGAGTTCTGTTGCCTAGCTGAATATTCTGGGCCACGAAATGGTGACAACAGTTGAAGAGTTTCCCTGCAAAAGTGTTACAACCATTGCATTCCAACAAGCCACCCCAGTGCTGCAAGGTCCTGGCAGGAGTAGAGCATCGAATTGCGTTTCAGCGCAATTTAAAAAACTCTCACATACACTTGAACAGCCACAATCTAACACTCACGGTGCCTTGGTATAATGTCTGCTTCTTTCTTTCCTCTTCCTTTCATCTTTCCTCCTACTCTATCTCGCCCTTGCCATTTACTCACCAAAAATTATTATCTAATTTATTATTTCCTAAGTGCAAGGCCATGAGGAATCTGAAGGGCTCCTCTAGCCTGCAATCTGCTTGAGAAAGAGTGTTACTCCTTTGTGTCTCCAGATCCTTTGTCTGGGGCCCAGCCCATGGTGGGCGATTGGTACCTAACTATGGAATAATGAATAAATGATGCTGTCTCTTTCACAGGATGCTTTGCACTTTATAAAACCTTATACACTTTATAAGACATTTTCACTGACGCTGTCTTCATAGCAACATATGAGGAGGGAAAACAAGATACTGTTTTCCCAAGGTGTTGGTTCAAGAAGGGGATGTTAAGATGGGATTAAGCATGCAAGAGATTGATGAGGGGAATGACTTTTGAGGCAACACAGGGCAGAGGCAGTGGACGCCGGAGAGCCGTCAGGCCACGATGTGGGTCCTATGCATGCAGAGGAGAGAGGAAAGATGTTTGAGTGGGAAAAGTTGTAGATCAACATGCAGTTTGAGGAAACTTTCTGCAAAGCTGGTGGAGAGTCCTTGGGCCAGAGTTGGCAGTTAGAGGAGTCCCACGTCTCCCAGAAATGCACCTGCCTCCCTGAGAAGGGTCCGTGCCATGCACATACTTTAGCCAGGAGGTCCTGGTGGTGCCGACGTGGCGATAGATTTCACACTGCAGGGCTGGGACGCTCAGTCGATTGTACCCTACACAGTGGGAGGTCACAGAGGTGGATTCTTGCAGCTACCACAGTCTGTTTTGTAGGTAAGGAAACTGAGAACTGGAGAGGATAAGAGACATTCTCAGGGACTCATGCCCTCTGAGGGCTGGGGGGGATTAATGCCTGGCTCCTGGACGCTAAGTGTCTCCCTTCACATACACACTGCAACTTCGCTTGCACTGCTGGCCTGCTCCCCACGTGATCTGGGGGTGTTTGGTGGGGAAGCCCAAACACTGCGTGGGCCAAACACCTGGCAGGGACAGGAGAGGAGCAGGGGGTGGTTGGGGCAGTTTCTTTCACTCCTGGTAAAAAGCAGAGTATGGGGCTGGAAGGTAATGACTAGAAGTCTCACCCTAGGGTGGAAGTATGTGAGAAATTCACTCTCTTGTAATTAAAATATTCCACAAATCAAATCATTTGAGAATTGAATAGCAGATTATGTTTAAGAGCATCACAGAAACTTCTTGAAGGCAGAGATATTCTCAGCTGTTTTTTCCAGGGCTGTATTTCCTGCACCTTGACAGGGCTTGACACAGAGACAGGGCATAAATATTTGTCTTCGTTGAATGAATGAATGTTAATTAGCTTTAGCCTTGGAAGACACCCCAGAGAACATCCAATGTTCTTTAGAAGATAAAGAGAATGAGATGTCATATTACTATTAGTCACCCTAAGAGAGAATGAGACCTTGAGGTCCCTGACCCCTGTCCCAGAGTCTGTCCCCCTTCCATCTGGGACTGTCCCTGGGTTGGGGGCCTCTGTTATGTTAACACAAGAGGTCATGGGGCACATCAATATTGGAATCTCTAGCATCGTTTACCAAAAGGGAGACTTCATTTGTCCATTTTTTTGAATTTAAACCCCAATGTGGTAAGTAGATTAAAACCAAATTCTCAGATAAGGATGTGTGGGGAGGACAAACATTTCAAGAAAAGCCATGCATGAAACTTCTATCACGAGAACAATATTTTGGGACTGTCGTAGGAAACCCCAGCTGACAGACAGTAGATATCAGAGAATTTCTTAATTGTCATTTTGTAGCTTTTTGAAAACACCAGCCTGCAGGATTTGCCCTGCAGGGTTGGATATGGACTCACTCATACATTTGGTAAATATTTACTGAACCCTAACTCTGCACCAGGCACTGTGCTAGGCTTTGAAGATTATCAGGAGACAAGATCACTTTCCTTCCCCTGTAGAGCAGTGCATGGAATGGGAGATGCAAGCAGTAAATGCACAAACGCAGTAATTTCAGACAGTTGGAAATGCTTTAAGGAGAAATACCTAGAGTGGTGGGAAATTAGAATAAACATTGGTGATGGAAGGATTCTGAGGCTGTGACATTTGGGTTGAGATCTGAATGACAAGAAGGAGTTACTTTTGTGAAGATCTGAGGGCGAGAGTTCCAGAAGGGAAGAGAAACAGGTGCAAAACCTGTGAGGGCCCTAGCAAGACTCCAGGTGTTTGGGGAGCAGAAAAACTCTCACAGATGGAGAACAGTATAGGGGTGTGGTAGGAAGGGAGGTCAGAGAAGTAGGCAGGGCCAGATCCTACAGGTCTTTGTTTGGGTTTTATCTTAAGTGTGTCTGGAAGCCATTGGAGAATTTTAAACAGGAGAGTGTCACAATCTGATTTATAATATACAAATAAAACCAGGAAGGCAGGAAGGTAAGCCTGGGAGCAGGGAGACCAGTTGAGCCTGTTGCCAGAGTCCAGGTGAGAGCTAATGGGGGTTTGAGCTGAGCTGGTTGGACAAGATGCAAATAGCCAGGGGGACAGTGCAGAGGGAGGGATTCTGGGCTGCAGGGCAGCATGTGCAAGGCAGAGGGGCAAGGGGGTGAGCGTGTGATCTATTTGGGGCTCACACAGTTTGCAATGGCTGGAGTACAGGGTGTGCACTGGGAAGCAGGGAGACATGTAAACTAGGGAGGGTGATTTCCACTTCACAGAACCTTTGAGGAACAGCTTGAGAAACAGCCACTTTCCCTCTCTGTGCCTCAGTTTCCTCCTCAGTAAAATGTGGGGTGGTGTTATGACACAAGCACTAAGATCTCATCCATTCCATGATCCCCCAAAACCCAGGATGTGAATTCTGATTGGAAATGTCTTGTTTCTGTGATATCTCAATGCTGGGGTTTCACTGTGTGAGTTTTCATGGCCCAGGTGCTGGGAACACACACTTAGAAGTCAGGATAATAGATGAATCATGGAAATAGGCATCGGATATCACCAAATGTCCAAAGTCCTTTTCACGGGCAAAGCAAAACAGGCTATTAAAGGGGACACCTGGTGGAGGCTGTTTACTTCCTGTTTCTCCATCCTTATCAGATCTCAATCCCCCATGAATGTATGAGTGAGGTCTCTCCTCGCTGTCCTGAAAGCACAGAAATTCCTTCTATAGAAAAGAGCAGAGACCAAGACATAATGATTACCAAATTGTGTTTCTGTTTTAACTATATGCCAAATACCGGAATATTCTTAATTGTACGTCAGATGCTGGTCTAAGCAGTTTATTTGTAGCAACTCATATGATCTACAAAACTCTATGATATCGGTGATATTATCCTCCCCATTTTACAGATGGGAAAAGTAAAGACCAAAGAGATGAAGTAATTGCTCCAGGCCATGTAGCCTTTCCACAGCTGCTAACAGTTGGGATGTTGCAGAAAGCACATTGTGGACTCAGCCTTCAGAGACTTGGGATCTGCCAGGTGGAAAGGTATGACCTTGACCTTCAAGCCCCTTAGTACTCATTGTCCATGGATTTTTTCATCTGTGAAATGCACATTATAATAGCTACACTGGGGAGCTGTTGTGAGCATTGAGATAAATTATATAAAGTACCTGATGTAGTAAATGCTAGTCCTCTCCACACACAAAGATGCTTTATAAACTTCTGTTGTAAAAAACATTTTAATACAGCCTCCTTGACTATTTCTAGACAATTAACTTACTTTTGTGCAAAATTGCATTTAATGTGAAGATTTGTAGGACCCTGTTTTCGAATGTGAGAGGAAGGATTGTTGGAGTAATATTTTCTCTGGGGATTAGAAACAGTGAATCTGAGATTTGGACAAGTTGGTATTAATTTTAGGCAATGTTCCTTCTGCTTTATGAAGTCAACACAGAAGAAATAAACCAAATATATATTAAGTACTTGGTCCTGTTCTAGGGGCTTTGGGGAAGAGAAGGGGTTTGGAGATGTTGTTCTGTACCTCCAGGAGCTTGCCATCATCTCGTGCCGTGATTGGCAGGGGCGGGCCTTCTGCTGGGGACAGAGGAGGAGGTTCTCTCAGCAAGATCTGGTGTATGTGTGGGTGTGGATGTGGGTGAGTGTGCTCATGCACATGTGTGTGTGTGTGTGTATGTGTATGCGTGTGTGTGAGAGAGAGAGGCATAGAGAGAGAGAGAGAGACAGACAGACAGACAGGGACAAAGACAGAGAGAAATTGTTTTTGTGTTAGCCAGAAAGTCTGGGATTAAAGAATGTTGAGAAACCCTGGCCTGGACAAAAGAGATCCATGAGAGAAGAAATAAATCAGTGAGTTGTGAGAAATTATAAGTAGTTTTTATACAAATAATATATGGGCAAATAAACATTAGTCAAGGGGCTCCTGGGTGTCTGGGTGAACTAGGTTAAACACTTAACTAGGCTAAAGGCAATGCTTTACTTATGTCCCCTTTTTATAACAAATATTTCATAACACTTTCTTCATTTTACTGACAAGATAATACAACCTACCTAACAATAGAATTTCAAAACCAAATCCACATAATGTCCTAGTACAACACAGGGAGAAATTGAAGGAAAATAATTTAAGGTAAAGTAATATGTGCGATACGTGAGTATGGAAATGCTCAGACGTGACTACATCAGAGAGATGATGAACTAATCCAACACTCGTATCCAAATGGCTCTGGGATGCCTCTGGGCCTTGCTGGTGGCTGTTGGCTGGGGTTCCTCAGTTTGTCTCCAAGTGGCTTTTCTCAGCATGTGGTTTCACACCCTTCAGTGGCTTAGTCCAAGCTTCTCAGGCCAGCTGTCTTCCAAGAGAGTGAAACAGATGCTTCGAGGCTTTTAAGCTCCAGGCCTTGAAGTCACAAAGCATCACTTCTGCTGCACTTTATTGATCAAAGCAAGTCACGAGACCAGCCCAGAATATTCCAGTGAGGAGGTGGGTGAGAAACAGATAGACTCCACTTCTTGATAGCAGCCAAGTTATATTGCAAATGGGCATCTGGGATGAGAGATCATTGCTGCCGTATGTGGGAACAATATACTGTAGGGAGAAGAGCCCTGAAAAGTAAAAATTAAAAACATAATTAATCTATTAAATCCTTTCTGTGTGGCTGGCATGGTGTTAAGCCTTTACATGTTACATTAAGTACACCTTTGAGCAAGGTTATGAGGTAGATATTATTATTTACTATTATTACCCCCACTTTACAGATAAAAGAATTGAAGCTCAAACAGGTGAAGTAACTAGCCACGGCCACACAGGCAATAAGTGGCTGGGTTGGGATTCAGACCAATCTCTGTCTGATTCTCAAACCTGTGGTTTTACCCATGACCCGTGTGGATGTAGCAGCTACCCAGAGCAGAGAGAAATATGCCTTCTGAGTAGAGGAAAGGGGTTGGCTTAAGCTCTGGATGGATTCATGGATTATACACGGAAGATGTTCAACCTCCCGTTAGTTAGCAGAGAATAACAATGGTCCACATGATGCTTTTAAATTTAGGGAGATAAAGGATAAGCCCAAGTGTTGGTCTGTGGACTTGCTCCCACCTAGTGGGGCAGTCAAAAAGGCATTGGTAATGTTGTAAGTCTGTATATTTCAATGCCTATAAGACATTCAGGTCTCCAGCCTCACAGAAAAAGTGTAGTTGTGGAGCACGAGTCCCTTGAAGGATGGTCATATTAGTCAGTTTGCACATCAAATGCAAAGGATGATTCCTGACTGACCTGGGAGATGGAAAATAGGACAGAGTCAGAATGACTGGCAAGGCAGAGGTTTCCTGGCTCAATCAAGGAGAGAGGAGAGATCATGCTAGGAACCATTCAAGGCTGGGTGTGATCTTAATATGAGGAGGAAACAAGCTAAAACACCACAATCCTTCTGATAATTGTCCATTATTAAGCAAGGTTTATTTCTATGGGGGTGTGAGACTCAAGACACAACTGGTGCTCCTTATTTGAATTGACCTAGAAAATATAACAGACTCTTTGTGACTGTCTTGGTCCTGGATGACCCTCAGCTCAGCATTTCTCAAAAGGCTCTGATTAAGGGCATGAAGAGTTTCCTCAACATCATGGAAGCTGAGTCTGATTTTTTATTCCCACCTTTATTGTGGCCTGGATGTGTGAAAGATCTTTCTGGAAAAGCTTCCATATCCTCATAGCCTAAGAGTTCATTCATCCATTTATTCATTCACTCAGGTAATTTTTTGGATGTTTCTAGGGACACTGTTCTAGGCACTGGCAATATAGATATAGCATTGAACAAAAGGACATGAAGTACCTAGTCTCATGGAACTTGTATTCTAGTTGGGGCGGAGACCAGACAGCACAGCTATGTCAGACATGTTACTTTGGGTTTACTGCTCCACTGAGGTCATCTGAGTATAGACCTGTGTGAGGTGGTGGAGGAAGCTAAGAGAGGACATCAGGAGGAAGAGAGTTCTGGGCATGGAGAGCAGTCAGGACGACACCCTAAAGGTAGATGTGTGCTTGGTTGGAACAGGACAGTGATGGAGCCAGTGTGGGCGGACAGAGTGCAGGGTGGCACCAGCAGGAGGTGAGGTCGGTTGGAGAGGGAGGATCCAGGCAGGGGCACCAAAAGCCTTGGAGGACAGGATGAGGACTTCTGACCTTATTCTGAGTGATATGGGAATCTATACAAGAGTTTTGAGCAGAGGAGAGAAATAATTTTCTTTTCAGTGTAGAGTCTCTTTAGCGATTACTGAGAATTTATTAATTCTTACTTTACTCACAACTCTAACATTTGGTAAGTTGATTTTGGTTGTGAGTGGCACACGCAGGGCCACTTGACTGCTCTTCATGCTGAATCAACATCAAAAGGAAAATAATCTGATTTAGGATGTTGAAAGGTCATTCTGGCTGTTATATGAGAAACAGAGCATAAGGGCACAAAGATGCAAATCAGGAGACGAGTTGGCTCACTCACAAATCTATTGCAATAATCACTTAGGCAATGGATGATGGAAGCTCGGAGTAGGGTAGTAGCAGGAAAAATTGGGAGAAATGATCTGATTCTGGATATTTTTCAAAATTAAGGAGAACAGGATTTGTTGATAAGTAATGTGTGGGATGGGAGTGAAGAAAGACCCTAATGTTTTTAGCCTGAGAAACTGGAAGGATGGAGTTGCCATTTACTCATGTAGAAAAAGCTATGGGAAGAGCAAGTTGGGAGAAAAAGATATGGAACTGAGTTTTAGAAATGTAAAGTTTGAGATGCCTATGAAACATCTAGGAGATTTGAAATAGGAAGTTGAATGTATGAGTGTGGAGCCCAGGGGAGATGTTCAGATTAGTGGTGGATATTTGGATATCACCATCATATTGCTGATATGTGAAGCCATAAGATTGAATGAGTTGACCCATGAAGTAAGCATAAATAAGATAAAATAAATAAGAACAGAGATCCATGGGTTGGGTCCTGAGCACCCCAACATTCAGAAGTCAGAAAAATAGGAGTTTCCAGTTAAGGAGCCTGAGAAGGAGAAGCTAGGAGAACCAAGTAATGCTCTGAAGGTAAGTGAAGAAGGCATTCCGAGAGGGAGGGAGAGGTCAGTCATTTCATGTGAAGCTGATGGGTCGAGGCTGGAAAGAACTGAGAATTGATGGAGAATGCCAGAGTGAAGTCTGCTGGTGACTCTGACAGAATCACTTTTGGTGGAGACATGAGGTTCAAAGCCTGACTGTTTGTTCAAGAGACAATGGAAAGAGAGAAAGCGGAGATGGAATAAAGACCAATGTTAGGAAGTTTCTCTGTAAAAGAAATTGGATGTAGCTGTGAGGGGTTGATGGGGGATATTATACCCTATCTGTATGCTGCTGGTGATGGTCCAGAAAAGAAGAAATAATCGATGGTGGAGGAGATAGGTGAGAGATTTTGCTAGAGCAATTTCCTGGAGTTGGTGAAATGGGATAGAATCTATAATAGCAGACACAAGAAGGGGGGTGGCTTTAGACTGGAACATGTCCTTTCATCATTGTACAGGAGGGAATGCAGTACATATGGTCCAGATGCATTTAGTGTGGTAGACTTGGTGTGGGAACATGTGAAAGTTATCTTCTGATTGCTCTATTGTCTCAGTTGAATAAGAAAGATGCAAGGCCATCAGCTAAGAATAAGGAGGTTGGGATAGATGGCAGAACTTTAAGGAGAGATAAGAAGGTGAGAAACAGACAGCCTGGAGAGTAGGAGAGACACGTGATTAGGGGAATGTGGTATATTCCATGAACAGCAGTGAGGACCCTCTTGAGGTTAGTGCTCATGAGTTTCAAGTGGAGAAAATCCGTGTGGTTGTGTGTTTTCCTCCACCCATGTTTGCAGGTACGGAGTGGTGGAGAATTGGCTTTAAGCATGGTTCAGGTTTTCCTCCGCACAAGGCAAGAATGCGGGAGAGAAAAGCTGAGAGTATATGTAGGATATTTATGGAGTACAAATTTTAAGTTTAGTAAAAAGAAGAGGTGAGAGTGAGGGACAGTGAAAAAAGAGAATGTATTTTAATCTAGGTGGGGTTGAGGAATTGTTAGAATGTGGACACAGCAGGAGAAGCTGTATATGGATCTGGTAGTAAGTATTGGATTCTTAAAATTGCCATTTCAGAGGGATAGTAGTAGAATGTGGTGGTCTGGGACATACCAATAAAGTGAGTGGCTGAAATGGGATGGAGGATGCAATTGTAGCACAGGAAGTCAAGAATCGAGAAGTCCGGGTTTCAGATGGATCACCTCTATGAATATTGACATCCCCCACCTGAAACTATATTGCTACTTACCAGAATAGTTCCTGAAACACCGCAGATTCTCAGGAAATATTTATTGAATGAAGAGTTGCTCCATAATAGCAATCGAATTGCAATCTAAGACTAGATTCCTGTGTGCATAGGTGAGGCAGAAATAAAAGGATCCTATTCCATAGTGAGCCAAAATGCGGGTACTAATCTCTAAAAACAGAGTAGCAGATTAGCTCTTTGGGGGAAATACTTGGTAAATTCCCTCCCTGAATTCTGCAAGCATTTAGCTTCCCAGAGCCCAACAGAATGAATTCATATCACATCCACAAGCATTTTTCTCTTTAAAAATATTTTTGTTTCCTACATAATTAGGTCTTTGGAAAGAAGATGAAAATAAGCAAAGGGTATTTGTACAGAGAAGGTGACAAAGAGGAAAAGAGTCAGTGGAATTTGGATTTTCCTCATCATTATCATGGCCCCTAGAGTTTAGCATTGTTTTTTTGTTTTTTTTTTAAATTAAAAGTGAGATCTTTGGGGCTGACCCTCTCTTAAGAAATACTGAGTACTGTGAGAATATAGTGCTAGATTTATATGGATTGAGTTCCCAAATCTTTGAGAGGTGGGTTGTTTGGAAGGTTGATTCTGTCATGAAACAATGTTACATACAGAAGCCAGGTTCCTAGACAAGTCAATTTAATCAAAACATACCTGAGATAGAATACTATTTTATTTCATATTAATAAAAAAGGCTGTATATATTATTAATATAACACTATGTTAATATACTTAAAGAGAGGAAAATCTCCCTTTCCTTTGGAGATATTTTGGCTCATAAAATAGACAATTCTACCAATAATTCTTCCCTTTTAAGGAAGACTTAGGTCTGGGTGAAAGTATTGAAAATGATTATTGTCTACCGTCTAATCTCTTAGTTCCCTCTGGAAATAGAATCTGGGGGAATGTCTGGGAAAGATAGGGATAAGTCATTCCAGAAGCACATTTGGCTTTGGATCCAAACAACATTCTACAATCCAGCTTTACCAGTAATAAATCAGGCTGTGTATTTTAATTTCTGCCTAGTTCCTGGGTCTACTTTCCAACTGGACCCAAATCTTTAGGACAGAGGCAAGTGATACACTGGCATCCTCAAACCCCAACAATGTGTAGCACTAGACTAAGATACACTCGGGTAATGTACTTCATGGATGCAAGTGAAAACAGGTTTTTCCACCAAAATCCATCTGGTACCTCCACCTTCCCTCACTGTTTGAGAGCTTCTCCCTGATATTGACATTATACCCTTCCTCTGCTTCTCTTCCACATGCCTTTCCTGCCATGAATGTCACATTCTTGGAGGGGGTGTATGGTATAATTTAAAGATCCCTGGAGAAAAGCTTCCTATTCTCCCTGCTATGTACCCATTCATTCTTTGATAGGTCACAGCGTGGCATGCAGGAAAGCTATAACTTTGGGGTTAGACAATTTCGTTTAAACTTGGGTTGACCACCTTCTGAAACCTTGGGAAACTTAATTAGCTATCTGAGACTCAGTTTTCTCATATGTAAAATAAAAGATGCTAACTAATACCCAATTTGAGGAATTGCTGTATGGATATAATATGCTCACCATGTGTATCTAATACTGTGTCTGGCACAATTATGTATATTGTCATTGATAATGACTCCCTCTTACTAACTCTAGGGAGTAGGAATTATCTATATTTTATAACATGAGAGAGCTGAGGCTCTGAGAAGCTAAGCAAAATATAGAGCTGGGATTCACATGCAGGCTGGTCTTCCTCCTTGGATGGCTGTGTTGGTCTTACATTATGCTCTCTGCCTCCTCAGCAGGGGTGATTCATGCCATCTGCAGTGATGGGATGTTCATTGAGGTGGGGGGTGGCTGCTGGCCCATCCACCGTACCCTCCCAGAATGTCCCTGTCATACGAAAGGAGGTACCTGTTAAGGTATGACAGAATGCTTGGCTTATCCAGGATGCTTCCAATAAAAATTTTGACTTCTGATGATAAAGTT
>RJWJ010004052.1:43215-79958 GCA_004363605.1 Indri indri | reverse complement strand
TATGTATAAGAATTAATAGACTTTATTTGCAAAATCATTAAGTTGCAAAAACAGAGGCACCACAGGGGTTTTAAATTAGACTATTTTTAAAGGATTCATGTGAACACCTGCCCCACTCCAGATTGCTTATTTACAAAACACTTTATTTTAAAATCTTGGATAGAGAAAAGAGAAGAATTAAAAGGCATAGCAAATGATTACAAACATTTCTGTTTCACTCCTGTTTTAAGGTATCAGCCAAGCAACACCAGTGTTTCAAATAAACTTCAAAGTTGGCAGAAATATTAGTAAATCTGCTCATCCCTGGTCCACTTTACCAAGTATGTATACAGATTTTTAACTACAGACATTTCGGAGTGTTTGGACTATGTTTCTTCTGATCTGTGATTAGAGTCAGGTATACACAGGAAGATGATACTATCTCTGATAAGAAAATGTTCTTTAAACTAAATATCCAAACACAACAGAAATTTCATCTATGTGCTAAAAACAGTTTGGTGAAGAGATAGGCGAAGAGTTTAAAAATGTAGACAAACAAGTATCTCAGGGTGTAATAGGTGTTATTTTTGGTGGGGGGATTCCCAGTCAGACGATATTATTGAACAGCTACTAAATGTACCTACCAAGGCCTTGGACATTTATGTTTAATATTAATGGTCAATAGTAAATAGGAGAAAAGTATTGCGCTCTGAAATTTTGGCAAGCATATCGATTACAGTCTTTATTTAGCAATGTTTTCAAGTTAAGCTTGGCAGCAAAAATTTGTGAGTGTTACTGCAAGCCGTCATATTTGTTGTTACAGCAGTGCACAAGCAAAAAAAAATTAAGTTGGGAGGATATTCAGAGTTTTATATTTTGTCTATTCTTTCAAAGCGAAATTAAACCTTCAGACATTGTTCTAGGCATTCAAGTTTCAAAAACATACTGGTTTGAAATATTTAGAAAATTGAGTTAAAATTGTTTTGGGGTGCATGGATTTGCCAGATTATTGCTTCAATTCTTTACTGACAGTAACATATTTTTTAAACAAAAGAAAATCATAGAAAGTTTTCGTAAATTGCTTTAAGCAGTCGACTGTTAATTTTGTGTGAATTAGCAATTTTCTGAGGATTGGCTCTATTTATTAAAATTTTCTTATTTTACCCCTGTGAAGAAACTGTTTAGGGATAATAAATATATAATATATACAATTTTAAGTATAATTCTTAGGTGAAGATAAAGTATAAAATTACAGTAATAATTTCCTGTTAATTTTTTCACAGTCTGTTTGAATGCTTCTTTTTACTAAACTTTCCGGTTAGTGTAGCTTTCATAATAAACACGCAGATCATATTTACTATATATATTTAAAAATATACTACAGCCACTAATTGTTGTCTATCAAATGTGATATAATTCCATTAATAATTTTGAAAACAGGATGATGTTAGTAATATAGGAAATGCTTTTGGAATTCTGACAGTGCATATTCAGAATTCTTATAAAACTTAGGAATACAATACTGTTTCCTATAAAGGTATATTATAGTCCAAAATAATTTCCCTGAGACCTGGAAATTAAATATCAGGTAATACTAAGTCATGAATGCAACAACACAATTATCTATCCCTAATTGCTCTAAAAGACACAGTACAGTAGCAACATTCTCAATATTCACATGTTACACACCAGGATAAAAGCACCACATATGATGACTGTATTTGACTATCTTAGGAACGGAAAGGAAGCTCAAACATCAAATCTGATGACTAAAGCATTTAGGGGCAAGAAAAATATCTCAGTTCACACTTTAGGAAGCTGAGTTAGTATTTCATTTTTCTCCCAAAGCATACATCTGCCTTTAAAAGGAAGAACCAATCATATGAATGAGAACTGGAGTCAAGGTTAAAGTAATCTTGCCTAAGAGAGTAGAGTGTTTGCATCGGAAAGAAGCCGCGGCTCAGTTCAGATGCACATTAATAACAACCAGAGGCAGCACTTCGCCTGAAAAACATTAGAGCCTCTTGGACATGTGTTTGAAATTCATCCTCCCAAGTCATTCTGTGACTATTGGGATAGGAGACAATGTCCCATCATGTGAAAGGGAAAAATACAGCACAAACCATTTTTAAAAATAACACTTAAAAAATAAGAAAGTGGCAAACTGTTCTAACTGCCAAGAAACCTTTACAGATGGGTAAAGGAAAAGCTTTGTCTTTCCTATTATTGTTTGCCCTTCAGTTGACATACATGCCGAGATGCATCAATAGGATTACAACGGAAACACGGTCATCTCCAGGGTTTCCTCTGTTTGGATTCCTTGATCCTGTTTAAAGAAACAGGCTCAGGGAATGCACAGAAAACAAACTTCCCCAGTGGAAGTTCTGAGGTCTTTCTTACCCTTCTCCCACCCACGGAAACCCATCCAGTTTTACTGGACAGAAATGTCACGGTCATGTTGCACCACTTCACTTGTTGAGTTCTGTGGAGGCAGCACTTGACCACAGTAACTTGCTGAACCGCCCTGCTCTTCAATGAGCCCCCAAGATTTCCTTCCAGCTTTACAGAAATGTCTTACCTGCATGTGTCCCTGGTACATTCTGCTTCGGCTTCTTCAGGGCTCCCTGAGGCCGCCGGATGCTTTCCCCAGTGTTTACTTGCACACCGAAAGAGAGGAGAAGGCAGCGTGCACACTGGGTTCTCAGAGGGTGCCCCCGCGCCCCCTGGAAGCTCCAGGAACCCCGCCGGCCGGCGGCCCCGGGCAGCGCTGCGGACTGCCGGGAACTGTTCTCCGCTGGGGGTGCTGAAAGCGGACACGGGAGAGCGCGCGGAAGAGGCGAGGAGCCCAGTCGGCCACGCTCTCCCGCAGGCGCAGGTCCTGCTCTCTAAAACTCACTCCTCCACTGAACTCTTTCTCGCTTCCTGCCAGGCTGCCTCATGTCTCTCTCACTCTCCTCGCCGCGAACCCCCTCCTTCTCCCAGCCCTGACGTGAGCGCCTACACCAGCCGCAGCTGCCGAGCGGGGCGCGCGCCGCCCTCCCGGCCGCGTCCCTGCCGAGAGGCCGCGGGGCCGGACACGCGCGCGCGTTCCCGGTGGGACCGGGAGCGGCCCGAGGGCGGCTCCGGAAGGTGCGCGCTCCCCCGCGCGCATACTCGGGGGCGCGCGCGCGCGCGGCGGCCGGCCAACTGTCCGCGGGCGGTGGTCGCGCTTGCTAAACGCCTGGCGCTTGGCGTGCAGGTGCGGCGTCGGCTTGCAGGGCGGTTCTAGTGGAGTGTTGGCCAGCTGGAAGAAAAGTGGAAGGAATGCACTGTCTCTCTGGGGGCCATCCATACCAACCGAGCCGTTATCCCACAGACAATAGGCTGAGTGTGGGGCTTTCCGAAGAGTTTACTTCGGCTCTGATTCAGTTCTTCCGAGTTACCTCCGTATCACCCACGGAATAAGGACTCTTCCCCACCACACCTCGCCCCCAGTTCATTGCTTAGCATTCTATTTAAAATTGTAAACCCCACTGCCTAAGGACTTTCAACGCTTTGTTTTTCTCTCTAACAGGAACATCATGTAACATCCTGTATATTTTCCATATTTATTTTATTTATTGTCTGTCTCTCCCTCTGTATAATGTTACTTACATGAGATCAGGGATATTTTTAAGGGAAGAGAGGAGGGTCTTACCTGCTTTTGCAAAGATGTAGCCCAGCACGGTGCAGCATTTAGTACTTCCTGGCACATGGTAGGCACCCAATAAATATTTGTTGAATTAATGGATCTTTGCTACATAATATATTAATGTAAGTAGAGTGCATTTAAATGTGTCTCGAAGAGACTAGATAGGTTAATGTCCTCTATATGTTAAATGTGTATACGTACACACACACACCATGCACGGGCTGGAGTGTGTGTATACTGTGATTGCTTAGTTTGTTGGTAAAAAGATCTCCAGTTATACAACATGCCTCCCAAATTATGTACAGTGTGATGTAATCCCCAAAATATTGCATATAATATGATATACTTTTCATGAAAAGTTAAAAAAATGAGACTATAAACTCCCTAGGAATATAAATGTGTATTCTTATATATACATATATATATACAACTATATGAAAAGGAAAGCAGTGGAACAATGAATGTAGTATTCAGATTTTGGTCACACTGGGTGAGGGGAGGCAGGGGAAAGGTAGGGGAAACATTTTATATGAAGATTAGTTGTCAACGACTTAGCTTGTGTGTTGGGTGGTGATTCATGAGACACTTATTATCCTATTAAAATTACCATGTCACTAAATAAAACAGAACCATGTGTGGACCAATGAGGAGAATGTGAAATGAACCAAAAAGATTAATCCAATTCAATGCATCTTAGGGCCCAAAACAACCAACCAACTAACCAACCAACCAGCCAATTGACCAAATAAACACCAAAGGACTAAGACGTATAGGCAAGAGACATAGTTTCCTATTAGACTCCACCAGTAATTAATCTTGGACAATTTCCTTTTACTACTTTGAACTTCAGTTTTTTCATGTCTACACGCTGTATGATAAAATCATTGTTTTATCCTGAAAATTAAGATATGTCCATAAGCACTGTAAACTGTAGGGTACCATCCAGTTCTTAATGTCCTTGATAGGACAGAGCACAGGACTCGGAGTCAGCAGGGAGAGGTGCTAGTTCCATCTTGCTACCTCATGCTCTCTTGGGCAAGACCACCAAACTCTGTTTCCTCACTTTTGAAGTCAGGCAAATATCTGCCCAGGGTGCTGCACAGAGCTGCTGAGGACTGAATGCAGGCAACCGAAGCTGTAAATTACAAACCACCATATATAAATATGTAAACAGATTTTTTTTCCAGTCTAGAAAAGATGATGGCTGATTTCCTGAGACCTCAAGTACTGCAAATTTTAAAATGGGATTATTTGTTATAATGTACTACCATGTTGATTTAAAAACCTTGGGGAAATTCCAGTGTTTTGGTTTGAAAGTGCTAGAAATCTGTGAAGTAACAGTGGGGCCGAAGTTTTCCAATTTATTACATGCTTTTTATTATCTAATGGCAAATTCAGGGAGCCAACAACCGTAAAAGCATTTAGGCCAGCATGGCAACTACGTGTAGTTGAAGCTGGAACTCGATATATCCTCTTTTTTTTTTTTTTTTTGAGACAGTGTCTCACTCTGTTGCCCGGGCTAGAGTGCCGTGGCGTCAGCCTAGCTCACGGCAACCTCAAACTCCTGGGCTCGAGCAATCCTACTGTCTCAGCCTCCCGAGTAGCTGGGACTACAGGCATGTGCCACCATGCCCGGCTAATTTTTTCTATATATATTTTTAGCTGTCCCATTAATTTCTTTCTATTTTTGGTAGAGACGGGGTCTCGCTCTTGCTCAGGCTGGTCTCGAACTCCCGAGCTCAGGACGATCCTCCCGCCTCGGCCTCCCAGAGTGCTAGGATTACAGGCGTGAGCCACCGCGCCCGGCCCGATATATCCTCTTTTTAAACCCAAGAAATTCATTTAGTGACCCCCATACATTCACAAAAATCTCAGGAAATGAAAGATCACCTTTGTGAAGCATTCCTCTTCACATTCATTCATTTTGTTACAAGATAAACTGAGGCATGCTAAAATTTTAAAGAGTTTTTGGTGCAGACAGCTACTCATGAATCAGACAGCAGTAGACCACAAGCAGTTGGGAGCTCTTGCAGAAGTGGTTGAAGGGAAAGCTTTTATAGGGTGAATGTGGAGGCAAAGAAAGCAATTATTTCATTGGTTAAAGTGGAATAGTGGCCTTATTTGGATCATTCTGATGGAAATCTGTAGTTAGAAGTTAGTTGATTGTTTCTGATTGGTTAAGCTTAAGTTTTACTCTCCTAGAATATTTTCTAGAATAGGAATGAGATATGGATTATCTTTATTTTCCTCAGAAAAAATGCATGCCTTAAAAATCTAGGTCCAGAAAATATTTCTCATTTTGGGATTAAATTCAAAGACTCTTGTTACTCAAAATGCTGTGGACCAGCAGCGTCAGCATCGCCTGGGAGCTTGTTAGAAATGCAGACTCTTGGGCCCCATTCCTGACCTATGGAATTGGGCTCTGCATTTCAACAAGATCACCAGGTGCTTTGTATGCACCAGAAAATTTGAGCAGCATTGTGGCCGAGGACTTTTATTTATTCATGTAAATGTGTGGCAAAGCTAGCTCTTGCCTTTTGCAATGAGCAACATCAGTACCAAGAGAAAAGCACAACACATATCCTTCTTCATTTATAAATGATCTCACTGCATTTTGAGTGGCCAGTGGACTTGACATAAAATCATAGCACACTCAGCTTTCTTACAGCAAGAAATGTGCTAACACCACTGCAATTTTAATCACTGTAATACAATTAAAGAGTTGAGAGGTAGCAGTAGAATCTACTTTGTATTGACAAAATTAAATTTTGCTTATTAGTAAGTGAATCCCGCATATTAAAATGGGTATTGAAAATTCAAGATTTACCGAATCTTTGAAAAAGCTGAGTAATGATGATGAGGTTCGTGTTCTTGTGGACTTAAAAAATCAGGGATAATAGTCTTTTGGTGATTCAACCATTCTTTTATAATATGTACAATTCAAACCCTGGTGCTGAAAGATGGTGTAGGAGAGAACAAAAGTCAAAATAACTATAGACCTGAATTAAAATGACTAATTGCTTTTCATTGTTCAACCAGAGGGAGGAACACTTTGTTATAGTTTGTCCATTTGCCCTTTTTGTCTTTTTTGACACATTGAATGGGATTAGCTGGTGTGTAGGGCGTTAGATCTAGTAAAAATTTGGGAAGCCTACACAGCAGACCCCAGGCTGCCAGGGGGTACTTTTGAATGAAGAAAAATAGGCGGACTCCGGTGACTGGGAGATGGCAGCAACGTCCTTCCAATGAACGAATAAGCTGGATGCTTCAGAGGGCCTCCTATTAAACCAATTTAAGAAATTATGCTAAAATATTTTACATTTGTTTATTCTTAATGGCAGTGTTCTTTCAGCGATCCAATATTGCTTTTAATATTAAATGTACATTCCAGAGTTTCTTAGTCCTAGCTAGAAAACATTTGAAAACAAAAATGTCTCTTGCTTTTGACTCCTTTTTAGTCTTCCCACCGCCAACCTAGCACAGATTCTCTAAACCTCTTACCAGTCTCAAAGCTAGTTTAGTATCCATCCATCTCCCACTCCAACCTATCATATACATTGCAGCCAGATTAATTAATTTCATAAGGATCAGCATTAATCGTATTGCTGCCTAGTTCCAAAAACTTTAATGGCTTCCTATTACCTACCAACAACCCAAAACTTTAGCTTTTTATTTATAGTCATGGAACATAGTTTGTCGCTCAGAGCCACATCCTCTTCTAATGGCAGGATGACTCTTTTCTCAAGGCCTCCTTTCTTTGAGGAACCATCTCTTCCACATTCTGGTCCATTTGTGTGGTGGGGAACATTTTACTATCAGGCTTTGCGGGTGGAACAGAGGACCCAGGCTGAGCTAACCAGTGCATTCTATCCCCATTGGTCACAGTGGGAGATGGGCATATGACCCACATCAGCCAACCAGGGCAAATGGACTCAGCTCCAGGACTATTTGGGAGCAGACTGATTCTTCCTCTGGACTGGGTGTTCTAATGATGTCAGCTTGAAGCTGCCAGCATCCAGCACTCCAGTCCTGAAAAGGAACCCTAACCGGGACAGGAAGAGTCTGGGCAGGCTTCAGGGAACAAAATTTTTGCCATTAAATAAACCACACTTAAAGTTAGCCTAAAGTAACCTTTTAGTTATTTTAGCTAACACATTCTCTTTTCTGGCTGAGTGGGATTTTCTGTCACTTGCAACCAAAAGAATACCTATGAATACTAGTCATCTTCCACAACCTAGTCTGTATTTTTCAATTCTGTGTATTCCCTAACTTTTTGCAATAATTCTTCTTTTATATTATTCCCCAAAGCCAGCTCAAGTTGTTCTTATGTTCTTTCCTCTCCTTGGAATATTCTCTGTCCCCATTTCTTTGGAATGAATGTTCATTTGTTTTTCAAATTTGGTCTCAAATTCCATTTCCCTCCTGAAGGCTTTCTTCATTCTCTAATTGAATAACTCCCCCTTGCTGGGAACTCCTTTATGATATGAAATTCTCTTAATTCATAGTTTTTCCTTTGTTTGTTTATTTCTGTGCTTTTTAACTCCATATTAAATGTAGGCAGATGTGGAGACCAAAACCTTGTTTTATTATTATTATTATTATTATTTTTTGCTTAAATGACAACATCTTGTATGTAGAAAATTCTCAGTAATAATTGTAGAAAACAAGTTATTTTGGAAGTATTTAGAACAGTATGAAAGCATTGAAAATAAAATAATTCTAAAATAACTTACTCTGAAGATGAATTTCAGGTATAATTCTTTTAAATAAAATATTAATGCAACTGTTGATTTTACATAGACTCACACAATGCTAAGGCTGAGAAAAAAGCTTTTAGCTCGTGTGGACTGACCTTTTTTAAATGAAGGATGAGAAGACCAACAGCATCATGTGCCTAATTCCTGAAGTGTTTTTCTGATGTGAAATAAATAATTCCATTTATGGTCGAATAAAGAAATTTGGGGTATAATTATTAATAAAGTACACTAGTGATGACAAAATTTAGTTCATGCCATAAAATGCTGATATCTGAAAAATATTTTGGATGAATTAGTACCCTAAGTGAGAAAACAATGGATGAATAGTTAGTCTCAGGAAAAGGTAGCTACCCTCCTGAAGAATTGTAAAAAGGCATTTTAGGAATGTTCTTTCTTATATCAATGAAAATGACCTTGGTTTTGCTACTTACAAAAAGAGGGGATTTGATGTTTAAAAGAGTTCATGCCAGAGGGAAAGATAAATAACATTAAAACAATTATAGAGGTAATATAATCTTATAAGGAATTGGGAATTATGATTTGCAATCCTGGTGAAGATAATTCTCGTTTCTTAGATTATCCTACTCAGATTTAAGTACTGTTATAACAGAGTGTTGTATGGGGGAAATGAAACCTTACAGCTATTTTTGAAAAAAGAAATAAGATTTTGATATGCTATATAATGCATAATGGGTAAATGCTTGTAAAATTATAACTTTTTAAAAACAAGATAATCTTGGTATTTATTACAGCCTATGGCATCTTGCAGCTGGATGGTAGAGCCTAATTTTTTTAATTCCACAAAGAGTGAATCACTAGAATATTGTATGGTATTATAATAAAAGTTCATAGTGCCTTAGTTTAGACTCTTATTATATCTCTTGTGAACTATTTGTAAAAGCCTCCTATATCTTCCAGCCTCCTCTCTTTCATCATTCTATTCTCTATAATGTGAGTCAACATTCAAAAATACATGTAAATTACTTTAAAATATATATATTTTAAAATACATATTTAAAATAAATCATCTTTTTTCTGTTAATAAGAGGACAAAACCCACATTTTTTTTTTTTTTCAGGGCAAGCAAAGCTCTTCATTAGTTTTCCTTCCAGGCTTCTTTTCCCACAAGTCCTCAAGTATCATCCAGATTTATCCAGCTGATGGCAGTCCTCTGACTGTGCCACACTGGGCCATACCTCCGTGCCTTCACGTTTGATGTTCCCTTCTCTTGCAATTCTCTCCCTTCCTTCTCTTTCATGTGCTAGGAAATCCACAAGTTTGTTTCAGGCCTATGTTCAAGTGTCAGATCCACTGTGAAGTTTTCCTGTACTCTGCATGCTTTGTTCGTGATTACATGGTGGTTTCATGTGCTCCTCATCAGCGTTCTCTCACAAGATTGTAATTGTTTATTTACAAAATTGCCTCCTCTGTTATGCAGGGAGGTCTTAGCAAGCAGAGATTGTTCTTATACACCATTTCCTCAGGGTGGAGCACAGTGCCTGGCACACCGTGAGTGCTTACTAAATATTTGTTGAATGAATATACTTCCATCTTTCCATTAATAATGATATCTCCTCAGTTTTTCAAACTGATGGAGTCAGTAAATATGCAAGAAATGTGTTAGTTAAGAAAAGAAATGACGCATTTCATTCATCTGACAAAGTAAGAATTTCAGCATTCAAAACCAATGAAGTCTTTTAAGCCCTCTAATAAAAAGTTATTTTCAGGCACATGAGGTATTAAGTATATCAAAGTCAGAGTTAAAAGGGATAATGGACATCATTTCATTTTACAGATGACCAATTGAGGCCTGGACAACTTAAAGGACTGACTCGATCAAGGTCTCAGCTCTGGCCAACACTCATCGTCCAGCTCAAAAGAGCTGGAATCCCAGGGCTAGAGTGCTTCCGGAAAAGGAGTGTGAGAACCACCTGACTGGCCTGTTGGACCTTCCTGAAAACCAGAGAGGCATAGACCAGTGTTGAAGATGTGAGGTGGAGCTGGGTAGGTAGAAATTTGATTGATTCTCTGCTATAATGAATGGGCGAGGCTCGTTTTATATGAGCAAATACCCCTAAAAAGATTGATTCAGTTTGGTAAATGGGAATATAGCTTAAGCTTTGGAATTTCTTGGACTTTGAGAAGAAAAAACATTCACAACATAAATGACAAACAATGGGAAATTATGCTTATATTATATTGTAAATGTCTTTCATAAATACATTTTTGAAAGATAAACAATGCAGTAGGAACATGGGCAAAACATGAACAGAAAATTCATTAATAAAAAATACAAATGTTCAATAAATGTAAATGATCAATAGTTAGCAAAAATTGTAATGAAAGAAATGATTATTTAAACATAGGAGTGTCATTGTCACTTCTCAAGTGACAGTTTTTTTCTTTTAATGCTCAGTATTTTTTTTTTTTTTTTTTTTTGAGACGGTGTCTCACTCTGTTGCCCGAGCTAGAGTGCCGTGGCGTCAGCCTAGCTCACAGCAACCTCAAACTCCTGGGCTCAAGCGATCCTCCTGACTCAGCCTCCCGAGTAGCTGGGACTACAGGGATGCGCCACCATGCCCGGCTAATTTTTTCTGTATACATATTTTTAGTTGTCCAGATAATTTCTTCCTATTATTAGTAGAGACGAGGTCTTGCTCTCACTCAGGCTGGTCTCGAACTCCTGACCTTAAGCAATCCACCCGCCTCGGCCTCCCAGAGAGCTAGGATTACAGGCGTGAGCCACCGCACCTAGCCTAATGCTCAGTATTGAGGAGGTGTTTTGAAGTGGAATCTGTGTACCTTGGAGGGGGTGTTATCGTTAGCACAACTTTTCTGGAGGATGGTTTGGAAATACGGATCAAGAGCTTCAAAAATATTTATGCCCAGTGACTTAGTATTTCCACCTTCAAGAATTTTAAAATAATCACAAATTTACACTAAGATTTATATATAAAGTATTGCTTTTAATAATGGAAAACTAGAAACAATTTAAATGACCAACAATAGGAAAATGGTAATTTATTCATTTGGATATGATGGAACATTATTTATCAATAAAAAATAATGATTTGGAAACTAATGTCACAGAAAATATTTTGGTAAATGCAAATGAAAAATGTAGTTTCTGTTATATATATAGCGGTATCTGTGTGTGTGTGGGGTATATATTTGTATGTGTATGCATATATGTATGCATAAACACATATATGCATATATATAAAATCTCTTGCTCTCTGACTCTTCCTAAGTGGACATTCACTGTAATTACTTGTGAAAAATAGTACCAAAAATGGACCAACCAACTCACTATCCAAATTCATTATCTAAATTAAAAAAAAAAAACAACCGTGTGAGGAATTTGCAAACATGAACTAGGGAAAACTAGCAGAGTCCTGGCAAGGAGCTGTATGAAGTGTGGCAGGCTTATTGCACCTGTTCCCCATAGGAGTTTAAACATGCTGTGCGTTAGCATTACGGTTTTCCCCACCCCTTTCTCTGAGGCTCTAGACATTCAAGGGTGAGGCACTTAAGGGGTCTACTAGCCCAAGTCCAATTCAGGTGTTATTTATATTATCTGATTCATTATTTTATTATTTGCATGATAGCACATGTCTCCTGTGGTGTAGAAGGAAAATGTAATTTGTATTTGCTAAATGTACAGTCTCCATGTGCATTGCATGTAAACCTGCCTACTAATGAGCTCATTAAGAGTTTAATAATTAAGTAATTAGTGTTTTATATGCTTTGCATTATGTAGAAATTCTTGCTGGCTTGTTACATTGGTGTTTAAGAGCATTTTAATGATATTTGTGGAAATTATTTAGAGGGTTTTGATGGGCTGAGAACATTTTTTTAATTAGAATAGTGAGATATAAGCAACTGTTGATTGAAAGTTTACTATCCAACCTTTTTTAAGAAGCAGATTTTATTCAGGTAATGAAGATAAGAGATGCTCTGTGTGTGTGTGTGTGTGTGTGTGTGTGTGTGTGTGTGTGTCTTTTTAATTTTTGTTTTGGAATTAAATACTCTAAGATGCCAGCAGTGTCTACTCTGTGATGCTGTGAGTTTATGTTGGGTTTTACATTGTATTTTCATATGTTACAAATTTCATAAAATGAGGTTTGCCATGAAGTTTTGCCAATAAAACAAAAAAAGAAAGAGACATAAATGAGGGCCTCTGAATTTTATTTCAGTGACTTTAGTGAGGGGGCAAGAAGTTGAGCCATATTTGTACAAGGGCTGTGGGAAAAGTGTGTTTTTGCATAAATTTAACATGGTTAAAACTTAGAGTGTATGGTATGGATTCTGAGAGTAGAGTTTGTGAATAACTATTTAGCAGGTTCCTCTCTCTTTGTCTTTGGCATTTTAAGCATTCATATAACTTTCTGTCTTTTGAATGCCATTGTGAGCCAGAGGGTAGGACCCAGCAACTCCAGGGGACAATGACACAGGCATCTAACATTAGACTGGATATCTTGTATTTCTATTTTCTGCAGGGAGCTAACGTGAACATTTACAAGTACTGTTAAAACTGTGTGGCAGAGAGATAAAAATGTTTCTGTAATTCAGCTATCCCCTGGTTTCCTATATCAAACAGCAGTGAAGTTTCCTTAAGTCACCTGTTTGTTACCTTTTTCCTTTTCTGAGACTCTCCAGGGAATACTTACATTTCCCCTCTTCATCCGGTTGGTTTCGCTGGGTCCCTTCAGGCTTCTATAGCAATTCATACAACACTTTGTTTCATGTGTGGACATAGGTCTCATCCCAAATCCCCCAGACCTGTAAGGCCAGGCTGTGGTTTTTAATAAAACAAAGCTCAAGGTTATCAGAATTGGGTTTATGATGTAGAAGGAAAATACAGCTGGGGTTTAGATGTTGCAATTTCCAACTGGTCATTCTCCCATTTCCCTTGGCTAATACCATTTTAGAAGGGTATGCTCTTTTAGGGATGACTTTGACTAAGTACTCTCTGTTTTTGAGTCCAGGGCCCCTAAACTTGGACAATTTATGGTTTCCAGAAACAGTACCCAACAGTACCCTTTAATTCATTATGCAGAGCAGTTTAGCTCCTTGTTTTGTCAATTTGACATCAGGATCTTGCTGTTACAGTTGCCTTGTGAGAGCCCCATCAAATTGTTTTTTTCTCAAACAAGAGATTCTAAGCCCTTAAGATGAAATCAAGCCCCCACCATGAGTAACTGAAAGAACTACAGAAACTTGGAGATTAAAAAATGCTTCTGACAGTTGCAGAGCTCTTAGAATCAATTCCTTGGGCTTGGCTCCAGTTCAAAGAATCTGGTTACCCACCTATTGTCCTCCCATTCTCTCAAAAGTTTTTGCAAACAGAAAACTTCCCCAAACATTTGAATTAGTACATTATGATTGGTCGGGGTGTGTGTCGAGGGTGTTTTCCAAAGCAGACTCCAGCCATCATGTTTTCATTTTTCCCTGTTACATTTCTAATGAGCCACAGATGGGAAATCAGAATTAATAATACTGTAGTCATTATTACCAATTTAAGATATGCAAAATATCATTAAATCCCAGCTCTTATACACACTGGACATAGGTGGCCTTTGTAAATCCCTGAATCTCATTGGGCCTTAGCTTCCTTAACTATAAAATGGAGATAATGCTCACTGTTAAGTTTTGTTGCAAAGATCGTGCATAAATTCTGTGAGATGCTGAGCATGGTGTCATGCACATCACAGATAATGAATAAGTTGTGACTTTTGTGATTATAATTATGATGATGAGGATTAAATTCTCAACTTTCTTGTCCTCTTTCCTTCTGTCATAATCGTGTAGCAAAAACCCAAGTCTGGTTAAATTCAACCTTTTACTATTTTCATACCTACAAGACATTGCTGGCCACATCTTACATTCGGAACCACAGACCTCAAGTAGGTCCGTGGTGCTACCCAGCAAATCCCGCTACATTTCCTTCGTCAATCCTCTGTCCCACTCTACCGTTCCTGAGCACCTCCCTCCCCCTCCTCACTCTCAGCTGATTATTATTTTTTTAATTTCACTGGGTAAAGGGGAAAAAAACAAGATGATAATTTCCATATCCTTGTAGCCCCACATCTATTGATCTATTGTATACGTGCCCGAATGTTCTACCTTTTGTCTTGTTTCAAAAGACAAAGTTTCTTCTCCTGAGGCCAGCTCTTCCCCTTGTGAGCTGGATTACATCCTCTCTCATCTCAAGACTTCATGACTGCTCGTTTCCCATCTCTCTTTCGCATTGTAATTTATTTCCTCTCTACGGGCTCATTTCCATGAGCCTAAACGCATGTATAATAAATATATCCTACCTCAAAACAACAACACACTTCCATGACTTCTTATCATTCTTCATCCACCAGGCCTTTCTCTGAGCCTTTACAGCTGCACTCCTGGAGAGATTTGACTATTTCAGCTGTTTTTACTTTCCCTTTTCTAATTTTTATGGAATCTTATCCATTCAGGCTTTGTCCATCCTGCATCACTAAAACTGCTTTTGTCAAAGTTGCTAGTAACTTTTATGTCATTGAATTTAATGGTCAATTCTCAGTCCCGATCTTACTCAGTGTATTGGTACCATTTGGTATAGATTGTCAGTCCCTTCTTAAAACATTTCTTTTTTTTAATCTCTGGGACAGTGCTCTCATTGGCTTCCTCTTACTTCCCTATCTGCCTCTTCCTACTCTCCTTGGCTGGCTCCTCCTCAGCTGAACAGTGTTGTGCCTTCAGGCTTAGTCCTTGGGCCCCGTCTTTATCCCCACTCACTCCCTAGATGATCTCATCTGGTTCCATGGCATCTCTGCATTGATGATGCAACATTTTTATCTCCAGCCCTGTTCTTGCCCCTGAACTTCAGACTCATTTCCAACTGCTTACTTGACATTTTCACTTAGGTGCCTAATAAACATTTCCAACCTAACAGGCCCCCCAAATCAAATTCTCATTTTTCACTTCCCACTAAATCTGTTCTCCCCATTGTTTGCTAACCCCATTCTTCTAGTCATTCAGGTCAAAATCCTTGAATCATCCTTGACTCCTTCTTTCTCTCCTACTGTAAATCCAATCCACCAGCAAATCCCCTCTCCTTGACGTGCCCCCCAGTAACCTCTCTGACCTCATTTTCTCTCACATCTCCTTTTGCTCAGTTGGCACCAGGCATACTGGCCTCCTTGCTGACTCTTAACCCTCCAGGCACACCCCAGCCTTGGAAATTTGCACCTAGAAGGCTCTTCTTCCAGATATCTGCATGGCTTGCTTTCTCACTTGAAGCCTTTCCTCAAAAGCTGTTATCAAAGATACCTCTGTGATCATTCAATCTAAAATAACGCCTCAATTACTCTCTATGCCCTTTACCTTGCTTTAATTTTTTTCACATTGGTTGTCACCAGTGGGCTTCAGTGTTTTTTTTATTTTATGTGCCCTCTTACTGAAATACTAGTTCCATGAGAGCAGAGACATTGTCTGATTACTGCTACATCTTTAAACACACATGCAAATACATATATATACATATAAGTGTCAGGTTTCAGTATGAAATGTTGGTTCTTGGCATGCTCATGGCTGAAGAAAGACCAGACACACCAAAATAAGGCAAGCATGAAAATGAGGTTTATTGAGGAGAGAAAGATAGAATTATAGAGCAAGAGCAAGACAGAGGTTGACAAAGCATGATATGAACGCCACAGATGGTGAGTGGACCCACTGTTGCAGCAAAGGGAAAGCAAAAGGAAGAGCCCCAAAGAGGCCTGGTTATATCTGCATCTTGTTTTGGGACTTCCCTCATGGTTCAGAGGTCACCATGGAACCACTTCGACTGGACAGTTGGGAGTTGCATGACCTGTCTTACTACACATGCGGGTTGTTCTAGGTCAGTGTCCAGACTCCACGGTATCTGTGCTGCTTGGCCCTCAAGCTAGAGAGTCCTCTACATTCTTTTGAAGCTGGCATGTTAAATTCTCATTGACAGATTTATAGTAGGGTATTCTCTCCTCCTCCAGGTATGGCAGTAGCTCAGGGCAGGATTAAAGTGGGGCAGGACCAAGATGGGGGTCTGGGGCCCACCCTTGTCCTTCTTCCCAGGGGGGCAATTGCACCAAGGCAAGGCACAAACTTTCATCCCTAGGAGACATGGAATCCCTTGCTAACTACCCAACATATGTATATATACATATATATGTATATAAACATGCATATTGCATATTTGTGTGTTTTAGTTGAATAGAATCCAATTCAGAGGACCTTCAGCTAGGACTAAGTTGTGTTTGTCTAGGGGAAGCATCCAGGGATTGGACTACTTCCCTGCGAAGCATCCTATCCACACATCCTCTTGCTCTGCTTCCTTTGAAGTGTGTTCTTCTAATTTTCCCACCCAGTTTTTGATTTCTGCTGATACAAACCAGTATTTCTGCCTCATGTCACATCTAACCACAACTGTAGCTGTGCCTGTTGTGCTTGCCTGACTTTAAACAGCCTTGCTGTGCCCATGCCCAGAGTGATCCCTTCTGCTTATTATGCGAGGAGGCCAGCTGCTGTCTGAGCCCAGCTTCATGGACTTAACTCTGATAAATATTTTTATGCATTGTAGCAGAGATACTCAAACTTTAACACACAGAGGAATCACCCAGGGAACTTAAAAGAAATCTGGATTTACTGGCTTATCCCCCAGAGATTTTGCTTCTGAGGTTCTGAGTGGGACATTTTTAAATAATCATTCCAGATGCTTCTGATGCAGGAAGTTCTTGAATGATATTTTGAGAAACACTGGACTATACCCCTTTCTATTCTCTATCACTGTAATAATCCACATCCTACTGTATAGAAGGTTTTGGAAGCGTTGGAATAAGCAAGACTGTAAATGTGTGCTTTCCTCGAAATTCAGAAAGGTTTGTATTTGGGATTTTGGTCCGGTAGCTTTATCTTTTCCTTGTGAGTTCTGGGTGAGTTGTGACATATGGCATATGTCACTAGCTCTGGAAATGTCACTATGTGGACCCAGGTGCTCCCCACATCTCACCACCAAGTGGCTTAGATACATGTAACATATCAGTAGATGAGATGAATACCAAAACCACATAAAAATCTACACATAAACAGGGGAAAGGGGAAAGTAGAAGTGCCCACTATCTGGGAGATGCAGGTTATCACTGAACAGGCCTAGGCATATGCAAGGAAGTGCAGGGTGTTAGATGTAACCTCATGAGCCACATAAATAAAGCGAAAAGGAATACAAGCCAACGAGGGTTTGAAATATGTGCTGAATTCAGACATGCCCTCCTTAAATAGGTTCTCAGTCTTACCTCAGTTTTTTTTTTAAATGCTAATAATTTATTTACTTTCCATGTTTTCTTTAAAGGCACATGCCAATTTTAGCTTCTTTTTTTGTAATTTTAATTTTTTTATTTCAGCATGTTAAGGGGGTACAAATGTTTAGGTTACATGTATCACCTCAGTTTTTTGAATGCTCACATAGTTTTAACCTAACCCATCATATATAATGACAGAAAGTAAGCTATTGATTTCTTTTCTGGTTAAATGAAAGGCTTATCATTTCAACTACTGTGTGAAGTTTGTAGAACATGGTTTATGCTTAGTGAGTAATCACTTTTTCTTTCAAACCTTTTTTTTTCCAGCGACTATCCCCCACCCCAAAGTATCTGTGCTGTTTTGTTCTAACATATTAAGGTATATAAGTAACTGCTATACCTCGTTACTGAGCCAGCTGTGGCTAACTACGATGAATACATTAAAACACATGCCAACACATCCAGAATATTACTAATAATCTGATGCTAAGAATTTCTGCGAAGGCATGTGTTTACTAAACCAGTTCTATGCGGGAATGTATAAGTAATAGACTGCCTTTTGTTAGATGAATATTTATAAGTGAAGCCTAAACTCTGGCTGATAGCAGCATTTTTATTTAAAAAGCCTTGTAATCTTTTATGTCTATTCTAATGGGGTAAATTTATTCCCAGTATTAAATTTCTCTACAATGATTAAAAGTGGAATTAATCCTCATGGCATCTGTACAGAGTCTGGTATTTTTAACATTACAACTACAGAATATCTCAGAATAGCCTTTATTTGTGGAGTAGTCAACTGTACATCTGAGCAAATATTTATCGAGAGCCTAATATTTACAAGCTATTGTACTAGAACTATAATAATAATCCTTAATTTATCATAATGGCTTACATAATACAAACCATTTTCAGATTCAAATTGCCCAAACTTGATCTGCACAAAACCCTCCCAACATAGCTAGGGCATATACCATCATCTTCACGTGACTTGACCACTATAGTTTCCCTCCACTGCTTCTTATCCTGGGATCAAATAATCACAGCTTAATCAATTTAATATCCATGACTCAGACAAGAGAAAAAGAGGAAACTAGAAACGAAACTAGTGAAATTAGTTGTTCAATTTAAATTTCAGTATTACTTTCCCTGGCCTATTTTTATCTAGATATTAGATCATAAATTGATTAATATTAATGAGATGGGTCAGACTAGTATCTTAAATGTCATATTTCTGAATAGTATTTATAAATATGGAAAAGTCTCATAATTTTAGGTATATATGAAATTATATATGGAATATAATCTTAATTTTAAAATATTATATGTATACTATATACAGACACATAAAAAAGACTGGAAAAATACATCAAAATGTCAATGATAGAAACTCGACTTTATTATTCATTAGGAAAATATAAATTAAAACCACAATATGACAACACTTTATTCACCAAAATGGCTAAAGTGAAAAAGACAGAACATTCCAAGTTTTGGTGCCATGTAGAGCAACTAGAATTCTCATACTCTTCAAGTAGAAGTATAAATTAGTCCAACTACTTTGAAAAACCACTTAGCAGCATCTACTAAACAATGTATGCATATCCTATACATAATCTGTGACCCAGCAATTCCATCCCTAAGTATATATCCAACATAAATGTGAATATGTGTATATATATCATATGTTTGCTGCAAAAGATGTACAAGAATGTTCACAGTGGAACTATTTGTAATTGCTCCAAACTAGTGGTATAATATATTCCCAGCTATGAGAATGAATAAACTATATTTATATAGGACAATGTGAATAAATTTCACAAATGCCCATATTCTCTTAACTTAATGTTGAAAGGAAGGAGATGTACCCATAAAATATACATAGAGCTGGGTATAGGGGCTCCCAGATACTTGGGAGGCTGAGGTGGGAGGATTGTTTGAACCCAGGAGTGTTCAAATTCATTATACTGGGCAACATAGTGAGATGCCATCTCTAAAATATATATACATATATATTTTACACACACACATACACACACACACAAATCAAAAGCAAATAAAACTTATCTATGGCATTAGAAGTCAAGATGGTGGTGTTTGTCTTTGAGGGCTGTAACAAAAGAGGGCATGAAATGGGGAGATTCTGAGTTGCTGATAATATACTATTTCTTGATACGGGAGCCGGGCATTGGTTACACAGGTGAGTTGTTTATGAAAATTCACTGATTTAAACATGTCTGATTATTGCAGTTTTCTTTGTGCTTTTATAAACAATTAAAAAGTTTCACAAAAGAAAGAAAAGTTAATGCTGTTATTTCTTTATAGTGGGATATGGGCAGATTTTAGATTCTTGTTTATATCTTTCATTATTTTCCAAATTTTATATAATGAACATATAATACTCCTATAAATAGAAAAAAGTTAGTAAAAGTCTTTTACTATGCAGTTTCTTAAATGCATAAGATTATTATATTTATTATATTATAAATTATTAATTATAATAAATAGTACTTTAAACTCCATAAAATTAAAAAGAAGTCTTTCAAATTTGCTATCCCATAGTTCTATGTAGTCAAGGCAGCCATCATTATTTCTTATTTAATTAGAATCCCTTTGACTCGGATTCAGGAATTTGAGTTTTTTTCAACATCCCTAGGTTATTCTTATACACCATCGATTTTGAGAACTAGGCAGGGCATAATGTTGCAAAGGGGAATGGCTGAGTGTGTTCTCCCTGCTATTCAAAGTCATTTCCCTGGCCAAAGGTGACATTATCTAAAAACTTGAAAATATTTTCACTTATGCATTGCATAAGTGAATTATGAGATGTCAGAGATTACACTGTACCAAAGGTCTGCTCTATTATTATCCAAGGAGAGTTCATAATAACATTGAAAATAATAAGTGGTGATATGAGCTGATTGCCCAAACTTGCCCAGTTTGTTATTTATGTGAAATTATGTCAAGATGATCCTGGTAACTTTATTGTGCTCAAAGAAAGATTATTAGTAATAAAACATTTATTTTAATCTGAATTCTCATTAAAGACATTATCGATCAGTATTTATTGGGTATTCATTATATATTAGGCATTTAAAAATAGAAGAATGTCAAATAACACAGCTATTTCCCTCTTCTAAACTCCACCGTTTGGAAGATAGTATATAGCAATGCTCTATGATTGGAGAGAGTTTAAATGCAAAATATATCTAACCATGTGCTCCTCTATAGAGGATAATGTGATTAGATTGCTACCTTTTCATCCTAAATACTTCATAATTATAAAGCTCAGCAAAATTTGCATTATTCTCACCATGCCCAGCCCTCTATATTTTTATATATACATCTCCTTTATTTCAACATTAAGTTAAGAGGACATGGGCATTTGTGAAATTTATTCCAGGCTAGATAACTCCATAGTACATAATTATGAAATTATTTCCAAATATAATCTTTTATTATTTTCTTTTAATTAATGCCACCTGCCTTCCTATTAATAACCATAGCTGTTTATAATTTTTTCCCACTCTGTGCTTAGGTAAAATGTCTTTCACTTTAGAGGCAGGTGAAAACAATTTGAAAGTCCTTAAGAGTCTTCAGAAGGCACTTTCTGAACTTAAGCTATGTTATAATGAATTATTCTGCAAACAAAATTAATTATGACTATCTTGACTCTACTTTTGAATAAAAAATACAGTTCTGCTTGAAAATCCATTAGCAGAACTTTTTGAAAAGATAAACATTTCATCTCAGTGCAATTTTGAAATCTTTTCTCCTAGGTTCTGCTTGAAGAGTCTTCATGTGTTCAATTAAGGTTTCACAATTATTTTTATGATAGTTGATTGTGATGTCATGGATAACAAAACTCTGAAGAAAGTAGCTTGGCAGGAATCAAAATATACTTTCTGCAGGCATGGGACTTCACTTACAAAGAAGTAGTCATCTTTCTACTATTCGTACATAAATAAATGCATGATGAAGTGATCACAGAAAACAGAGAATCTTACTCGCTTGTTAGGCAGTTGTAGTAAATGAGCTCCAGAGATGTTAGCGGCCACGTCCAAGCACATAGGGCTAGTTAATAGCAGCTGATTCTAGTTTTTCTTAAAAAGGTTCCATGACTCCCACTCCTTTGCTCTTTTTTATTCCCACAGAATGAGTTCTACTTTGTCCAAATACATTGTTCTATGATGATATAGGGGCAATGTCTGATGATATTAATATTTTTTTTATCTATGATACTCCTGATAAAAATCTAAGAAGTCAATATGGCTCCCTTAGATATATTAATAATCTGTGTTTTAGCCAAATCAAAATTCTTGGAGTTCTCCTCAATGTCTTTGACCACCCTGTATACTTCTTCTCTTTGTCAGCTGGCTGCCTACTAGTTCTCACTTTTATTACAAATTTCTAAATTAAACCTGACCTTATTGATAGATATATGGGAAAGAGTGTAGAGTCAGGGCATGTTTGCATAATTTGTGCCTTTACCTAGAATTTACAGAAAAGAATAACAGGAACATCAAGAACAAAATTAGAGATAAAGCTTCAACTTTAGGAATACCAGGAGCATGGCCATAAAGTCATATTACAACCTTGTCAGATGAAATACATTTGGATGAAGACAAATGAAATTGCTAAGGTTTGGATTGGTAAGTGGATAAAGAATTACAGTGGTGAAAGAGAGCCATGGGAGAAAGAAAAGGATGTGGCCCATTTGAGACTCATTCTTCCTCCACAGAACAGGAGAGCAGTAGGTGTAATGGAAAAACCAAATTATGCTATCATTTTAACTCCCTGCATGGGTTTTTAATATGAATCTGGTGCATGATTGAAGGCAATATTAAGCCTAAAAAGAGATTGTAAATAATACTTCTTGGTGGGGAAGGGAAATAGATTTGCAGCTACTCAGGGAAATCTGTTAAAGATGAATTAGGGAGTCCAAAGCTGGGGAACAGATAATACAGTAGAAGATACCCTTTCTTTAGAGATTACGGAAAGCTCCCAGAGCAAGGTACTCAACAAATTTTTATAGAAGTAGGCAGATACAGTCTCTTCAGCTTACTCTTCACACAGCCTCCAGAAGCTGAATGGTTGATTAAGAACTATGGGCTTGAACACTAGGTTTCCAGCTCAAAGTGTAAGGAAATACATATACCATACCTAGGTAAACAGGGAGTAGAATCTTAGTGAAGTTCAATGACAAATAAATCATACTTTAGCTGGATTGACAGAAGAAGTAGGGCATCAATCACAGGAAAAAAAATCAGTATGATGCAAGTCTTCTCAGCTTTATTAGAAATTAGAAGATAATGGAACAACATTAAAAGGTTTTGAGTAAAATGGATGTTGTTAGTCTTTAAGGAAGGAGTTCAAGACTTCTCTCGATTACTTCTTCCACTCCAGAAAAAAAGGCGTATTGATCTTTGTTAGTGAGATACTACAGCAATAAGCAGCCAAGGCTTGCTACTAGGGGGAGTTCTTGTGTAATGAAAGTTAAAAGATCATTGCAAAGGACTATATCTCTCTCTTGTTTTTCCCTTGCATAATACCAAGTTAGTAAGGACCAGGAACCTTCTCTCAGCATTATGGAAGGAAAATAATCCAGATCAACGTTTCAGAATTAAGGAAAAATTATTGCCTATCTTTGTTTACATCACACTTGGTGCTGGAATGTGCATGTTTTCTCAGTCTGGGAAAAAGAAATAGAGCCTATCTTAGCCTGATTTTTCAAAAGCTGTACAAGCCTAATTTGTTTACAGCCTAGGAATGGTTCACATAGGCCATATCAGGCCAACGGAATTCTCTGTATTGGGCTCTGGAAGGAGCGTTAACTAGGAATGACTCACAAAGGTTGAGTCGGAAAGTAATCCACAGCTCCTGTTCAAGATGAGGTCATGATTTCATGTTTCAGCCCTCTCTTGCCATTCTAAATCTACAGCAATGATAAACCTTAAAATGAAAAAATTACAGACATGGCTGAACTAAAAATTTATCTATGCATCTGAAAGTGTAAGAGAAAACTCAAAATAGTAAACTATAAGCCCACAGAATTTTGGGACCAGAATTAGGCAAAGCTGGGATGAAGTGACAGGGACTAACAGTAGTTCATGTAAGGCAAGGAGCTGGGGCCAGTGGTTTCCTGCTTAAAAACAGAGGGCTGTGTTGGAGCTCCATAATTTATAAAAGGAGGTTTAAGTGGATGATTTCCTGGATTACAGATTTCACAGAGCTAAGTATTTTGAGAGATGGGATTACTGTGAACAGAGATAGATTAAAAGCTAGGATTTAGGCCAATCTACCCACGGGTTTATGGAATAGATATCATCCAGGTACTTGAAAAGAGTCCCTAGAACAAGGTGGAGTTTGCTGGCAATTTTGGTGCTCTTCGGCTTGTAGATGCATCACCCTGATCTCTGCCTTGATCCTCTGTCTCTGTCCCTGTCTCTTTACATTGTTTTTCTCCTATGCATGGTTCATTTTTTGTCCATTTTTTCCCCTGTTTTGATAAGGACATGAGTCATATTGAATTAGGATCTACCCCAATGACTTCATTTTAACTTGATTACTCCTGCAAAGACCCTGTTTCCAAATAAAGTCACATTCTGAGATACTGGAGGTTAGAACTTCAACACTTTTTGGTGGGGGAGGGGGGCAAAATTTGACCCATAACACTCACCAAGTATTGCATTTAACAGGAAAAATAAAGTGAGACTCCAGAAAAATCAAAGAGCAAGATAATCAGAAAGAAGAGGCAAGATTCTTATCAGTAGCAAGAGTTGTCAGGAGCCAAAAGAAGAGTGTCTTCAAATAGTTGAAGGAAAACAATGGTTAGGCTAGAATTCCATATCCAATTAAAATATCTTTTCAGGGTAAGGACCAAATAAATAATTGTTTTCAAGTACACGAAGATACAGAAAGTTTGCCCCACTCATGGATTCTTGCATAACAATCTACTAAAATTGAATCTAAAGGTAAGGGATAGGATGCTGAAACCTACAGTGAGTTCAGAAATTGGTAAAACATATTAGTATATGAAATTAGCCACTAAATGCAAAAAATATATTTTTATATGGGTATTACTTTTAAAGTAGAACAAAAGAATCTAGTTAACAAAATAAAAAAAACATTGGGAGAATGAGGGTAGAAGTGTCCTAAGGACTTACTTTATTCGAGAGGATAGAAAATCTGAGTTTGTTAGAGGAATTTATAGATAAATATATATATAAAAATGTACATATATATGAGACAAATACGGACAAAAATAAAGTAGGAGTAATGATATCAAACAAAGCTGATTCCTAGGCAGTAAAAATGACAAAATATTAATGGCACAAACATTATAAATTTACAAATCAGGAAAAAAAGTGAGACCTACAATGAGAAAAAAATTAATAGCCCCATCGAAAATTGGACAAGAATCCTACAAAGGTGACTAGCAGAAGAAACACAAATGGCCAAGAAACATGAAAAACATCTAACTTCACTAATAATCTGATCAGTGCAAGAAATACACCATGAAATATATTTTAGCTTTTGGATTAGGATAGACTAAAATATAGACAAAATGCATTATTAATGAAGGTGTCGGGAAATAATCACTCTCATGATTTATTGATGGGAGTTAAATGGGTAGATTTTTCCGTAAATAATTTGTTGTATGTATCAAATTGTAAATTGAGAAAGTTATGTGACCCAGGATGTCATCCTACTTTTAGAAATTTAATCTAAGAAGATAATTATGAAGGTGTTTTTCACCTTGTTTGTAATACCACCTTGAGATTCAGATAGGACAAATAGTAATTTTAAAGATGACAAGACAAAGCAGCATAAAACAGTGATGTTCTTGGGCATCCCTCATTTTTCTCTTTAAATTTTATCTTAACAACTTTAAACCACTTTTGCATGAATTATAAATGTCCCTGTGCTATAGAATACAGAAACAGAAGATTTCTCTTTTAAATTGAGAACATGATGTTATGGTCACGAACCAGGAGTTCCCTGAATAGACAATAGCCAACCATATTACCTAATTATTTTCAGAAGAAAGGATCTAAAATCAATTGCTTCCAAGCCAAAGTCATCCTTCTTGGCAGACATCCTCCATCACATCAACTCATTAAGATACCTACAGCTGATTTATGTTGAAGGATTTCATTAGATAGTTCAATTTTGTTGTTAAGTTTTCATACCTTCTCTGAAAAATATCTAGGCTAAAGTCATATAGGCCTGTTCTGTGGTGAAGTCACAAGCATAGATGTGGAAAGGTGCTAGAGAGTAAGGTCAGAGCAGCCCAGATGGAAAATGTAGTCAGCTAGGGAGCATAGACACCCATCTCAAGAGTTCTGGATAATCAGTGCCATGCTGGAATATAGACGTAGGGTTGCTAGACTTCCCTATTGTTCAAGGACTGGTGTGTGTGTGTGTGTGTGTGTGTGTGTGTGTGTGTGCACGTGCGCATGTCTGTATGAATATATTAAATGTATATATTAAAATACTCAATTTTAAAGTTTAAGAAAATGTTTTGTAGGTCAAAGGAAACATGACCATGAGTCATATTTGGTTCATTGACTATCTATTTATGATCTTTGATCTTCAGTGGAGATCCTCTTGGTTACCCCCGCCTTTTTTTCAGTCTTGTATCTGTACCAGAACCTTTACCAAGAAAAATTTTAGTCTACTGTCCTCACTCCTTCCCCTGCACAACTTGTCCCACCTTCTGCCCCAACACATACAATTTCTAAAATTGGTAGACTAGATCCTGTGGGTGAAGTTTTTTGGGCTATTTTTAGCTCTGATCTAGTTTAGCCAGGTTTTCTTTTCCAAAGAGGAAATCGGTTCTACAATCTGCTTTGCTGATTATTAAAGTAAAGATTAGCCCTTATCTGGGAATTAGATTGCCTGGACACTAGGTCTTGCTGGAGACTAATGCTTCACCTTATCTTGATTGTTCTGCAATTTTTTAGACTCATTGGGAAAAAGAATCTACTATTATTCATTTATTTCCTTTTTTACTGACATCTTCTGTAATAAAGTCTTTGGCTTTAATACCTTAGCAGAAACTTTTCTTCCTTTCTCTGAAACTTGGTTATCAATTTGATCTGCACAGTTCTGTGGTTTATAACACTCCTAAATGCTACTGAACCTAAAATATTGGTTGCCTTTAGGCACAGAAAACTTCAATTGCCAGGTGTTTAAAGCTTTCGGTGAAACCTTTCTAGTCCACATTTGTACCAGTCAATCTTGCAGCATCACAATGGTGTGCTTTGGTCAACATTCAATTTCCTCTTTCTCTAATGTGGAAGCAGAATTTCTTGGAGTATTCTCCATTTTTAGCAGTTAGGCAATTTGGTGGACAGTCTCTTTAATTGTTTCACTCAATGAATGTGTCCAGATTTTGGGGGAATTCTGTGGCCAAGGGCAGTGAAAGCTACTGGATTGGAACATTCAATTAAATCTTCTATAACACCAGGTCTCTTTTCCATGAAAGCATCTATCTTTTTCGGAAATGTTGTATCAGCTAAGATTAGCTTGAAACCTTCCAGGAGCCCAATTTTCCAGTTATTTCACATAGAAGTACTGTTGAAGTATATGTGCCAAGGTCACCATATAAGATTGTATGAATTTTACTGACTAGCTCAGGATAGTACTTTCCCCAAAGGATCTGGTCCAGCCTGTGAGGTATGTTTCACCACCACTTTCTTCAAGAATCAATGCTGTTCAGGGTAAGTAATCTCCATCTCCTACAATTACCTTCCCAGTAATTGAAGAGCATTTCTGACTGAATTGATAGATAACGATCTATGTACTCCTGTTCACAGGTGCTAATTTGTCTACAGATTAGGAGTACATCAGGATTAAAATATTTCCAGAAAAGATTCTAAACAACAATAGTAGCAATAACAATAACAAAGCTATCTCTTTGGACTCAACTAAAAGTGGGTTAATCAGTTTTTTCCAATCCCAAAGCCACTTCTCCCTCTATTGTTCCCTATCTCAATGAATAGAATTATTATCTGTCTTAGTCTGTTTGTGTTGCAATAAAGAAATACTTGAGGTTTGGTAATTTATAAAGAAAAGAGTTTATTTGGTTTCCAGTTCTGCAGACTGTATAAGAAGCACAGTGTCAGCATCAGGTTTTGGTAAGGGCTTCAAGGAGTTTCCACTCATGGTGGAAGGGGAAGGGGAGCCAGTGTGTGCAGAGATCACATGGTGAGAGAAACAGCAAGAGAGAGGGGAGGGAGGTGCCACACTTTTTAACAACCAGCTCTCACAGGAACTAATGGAGTGAGAACTCACTCATCACCATGAGGGCAGCACCAAGCCACTCATGAGGGATCTACCTCATGACCAAAATACCTTTCATTAGGCCCCATGTCCAACATTTGGTGTCAAATTTCAACACGGAGTTTGGGGGTGGGGGTCAAACCATCCATTCATCTGGTTTTTCAAACCCCAAACACCAGCACATCCTTGACTCCTGTCCCTTCCCAGCTGCCTCTCTTCTAATAACAAATCAACATGTCCCATTGATTTTACCTCTTCAATGGACTCCACTCTACCCACTGCCTTTATTGTAATTAAGGACCTCATCATTTAAAAAGGGCCCCAATTGTTCTCCCTCAGTCCATCCTTGCCTTATGTAATTTGCTTTCTACACTGCAGCCAAAATGACCTTTCTATGTTGCAAATATGATGCTTGTACTTTAGTACTTAAATCTTTTCATTGTCTTTAGGCAAAGGCCTCAAATGCCTTGCCATGGCTCACAATGTCCTTTAGAATGATACCTACCTGCTTTTCAATCTCATTTCTCACCACTCCTTTTTGGTAGTCTGACCATTCTGAGCCATACTCAGTTTTTGGAATTATGATTTTCTCTTTCTTTAATGTCTTTGCATATTATTTTCTCTCTGAATCCTCTTCCATTTGCTCTTCACTTGGCTAATTTATGAGCTCTCATGGGGATATCACTTGCGTAGCATGACTTCTTTGATCCCAATCGTGGCTTAGATGACCTCTCTGGTGTACTTACCCAAAAGTACTTATTATACCATATCGTTACTGTCTGTTTACTTATCTTTATGCCAAACCCCAATATACTATACATTTCAGAAGGCTGAGATCATCTTTGTTTTATTTGGTAGCACTTATCCAATGCTAAGCAAATAAGATGCCTAAATATTCATTAAATCCTGAACACTCACTAAATGAATGAATGGATGAATTAATGGACTGGAGAAGATCCTGGCTAGGAATATGTACTGGGAGTGAAGTCTATCTACAACCAGACTATGCCAAACTGGGGCTATTGTGGGATAATACATATATAAATAATCTTTTTAATGTATATAAAATACCATTAAGCAGAATAGAATATATTCAGCATTTAGGATTGCTAAACATATATTAAATTAAAACAAAGAAATATTAATGATAAAGTTCCTCTTATTAAACAGATGCCATTCATATTATTATGAACACTTACTGAGTGCCAGCAATGTGTGAACCTCTAGGCAGAATGTTGCGTCAGACAAAGTTTCTGCTTGGGAACTAAATTTGACAGACAGATAACATGCAAACACAGTACAAGCTTGGATTACGCTCAACAGAAAGAAGAGATATGAAGCTTTCGAGATTGCATGTAAGCTTTTTCACAATAGGATATTAAATTTAATAGTATAGAGAAGAATGTTTAGGAATCTGTTTCACCTGGAATTATGGGCATTACTTTAGGCTTAGAAGTTAGACAGGTTTAAGTCTAATGCTGGCTCTTCCACTTACCACTTAGAAGAGAATCTTAATGATACTGAACCTCATTTTTCAAATGTACAGTGGAATAACACTAATACCTGTCTCCTAGACTTACTGTGAAAATTAAGTGACATTAAATATATTGTTGGCATAGGACCTGGTACATAGAAAATGTTGAGTAAATATTAAATCCTATAGGACTAATTCTTTAGTCCTTCCCTACCATTTTACAGATGATAAAATCAAGGCACTAAAGATGTTAAATGAAATCACCTGTGGTCTCACAGCCAGTTAGTGAAAGGCAGAGGACTAGAACAAAGATCTTCTGATTCCTCATTTTCTCTCCGATACCACGTACTCTTCACCTGCTCGTTTGATAAATATAGCATATGAATGCAAACTTAGGAGGCATCATAACTCAGAAAGAAAGAATTATAATATCATCCCATAGTGACAGTGTTTTTATGAAATAAAAATATTGTTTAATCCTTGTCATTCTTCCCATCCTCTCTGTTGGTTATGAGTATTAATATGGAAAAAAGAAAATAGAGAATTATGAAAGCAAAGAAAATGCTATCATTTGAAGAAAAAAATGACAAGGTTAGAAAGGATATTAGTTGTTTAGTCTTGTTCTTTTGTGTTGTAAGTAGAGTACTAAGGTAGTAAGTATATATTTGAAATCAGGGATGACCTTACTATAGGCAAAATATATGGCAAAATGGAGAAGGGTCAATCTGAGAATCAAAAAAAAAAAACCACTCATCAACCATTAGTTTTTTTTTTTTATCAGTTAATAGAGGTGCATGAAATTTCAAATATTACCCTTTCAATTTTCTAAGGCTTTTCTACTTTAAAGTATAAGTTTTGAAAATGCAAATATTATAATATGTTAATGAGGGTTTAGATCTAAAAGTATTTTTCTAGAGAATGAAACACATTATAGGTAAATGAGTTTGTATAAGAGGCTGCCAGGAGGATGACGAGCAAAGCATATTTTTCGTATAATAGTTACCAATTCTGGCAAGATTTATTATTTATTCATTTTTTTTAAAAGTTCATTGAGACTTTCGTATCCAGCTCTGACTAAGACATTGGTTTTGGCCTACTCCTCTGCCATAAACAATTGTAAAACTGGACAAAATAGATGAGGAAACTGTTTTCAGGCACTGATTAACAAACAATGCAGGACTGTGATCTTTGAAAGAAGGGAAACACATGTAGTGAGCTCCATGCTAACCCCAGTTTTCTACCCTGAGGCACTTTGCTGAGTGTTTTGCAAGTAGGTTGAGCCCAAGCAGAAGCTAGAGGTCTGCATCTGAGGAAGCAGAGATCAGAGTTTAAGCCTACAGAAATGGCTGAAATTTGCATAGGAGAGACTGGAAATGAGGGATCAGGGTGTATGGAGAGTACCCAGAAGTCTCTGTGTGAGTTTTGCCCATGTCTTTGAGTAAGGGCTGGTCTTTCGCTGGGTAAAACTCCTTAAGGCCTAGCATCCAACAATAAGTAAAGGATGTATGTATAACATGATTACTAGGAAAACCACCAAAAACTATATTAAGAAGTATATAATTAAGTAGCTAATAGTCAAAATAAAATGAAATACTAAAAATATTCAATTAATTCAAAAGAAAGCAAGACACAGGGAAGAAAGGGACAAAGATCAGAGGAGAAATCAAACATACTTAAAACCAAGCATGTTGATAATTACAATACATGTAAATGGACTGAATGTTCCTCGTTAAAGGCAGGGATTGTTAGACTATACATAAAAAAGATGTACTTCAACTACAAAGACTTAGGTTGACAATAAAAGGTGGTTCTATTTTTAGTTTTTTGAGGAACCTCCATACTGTTCTACACAGTGGTTGCACTAATTTACATTCCCACCAATAGTATACGAGGGTTCTCCTTTCTCCACATCCTCATCAGCATTTGTTATTGCCTGTCTTTTTGATAAAAGCCACTTTAACTGCAGTGAGATGATATCTCCTTGTAGTTTTGATTTGTATTTCTCTGATGACTAATGATGTTCAGCATTTTTTCCACATACCTGCTGGGCATTTATATTTCTTCTTTTAAGAAATCTCTATTCAGATCCTTTGCCCATTTTTTAAAATCAGATTATTTGATTTTTTTCCTACTGAGTTGTTAGAGCTCCTTATATATTCTGGTTATTAATCCCTCATCAGATGAGCAGTTTGAAAATATTTTCTCCCATTCTGTGGGTCATCTTTTCCCTTTGTTGATTGTTTCCTTTGCTGTGCAGAAGCTTTTTTAGCTTGATGTGATTCTATTTGTCCAATTTTGCTTTGGGTGACTATGCTTTGGGAGTATTACTCAAGAAGTCCTTGCTCAGACCAATGTCCTGAAGTGTTTTCCCAATGTTTTATTTTAGCAGTTTGATAGTTTCAGATCTTAGATTTAAGTCTTCAATCCACTTTGATTTGATTTTTGTACATGGCGAGAGATAAGTGTTGAGTTTTATTCTTCTGCATGTAGATATCCAGTTTTTCCCAGCACCCTATATTGAAGAGACTGTCCTTTCCGCACAGTATATTCTGGGCAGCTTTGTTGAAGATAAGATCACTACAGATGTGTGGATTTATTTCTGGGTTCTCTATTCTGTTCCATTGGTCTGTGTGTCTGCTTTTATGCCAATACCATACCGTTTTGGTTACTGTAGCTCTGTAGCTTAATTTGAAGTCAGGTAATGTGATTTCTCCAGTTTTGTTCTTTTTGCTCAGCATGGCTTTGGCCTTCTGTGGTTCTATGTAAATTTTAGGATTATTTTTTCTATTTCTGTGAAGAATATCATTGGTATTTTGATGGGAATAATATTGAATCTGTATATTGCTTTGGGTGGTATGGATGTTTTAACAATATTGATTATTTCAGTGCATGAGCATGAAATATTTTTTTGTGTCTTCTTCAATTTCTTTCATCAGTGTTTTATATTTTTCATTATAGAGATCTTTCACATCTTTGGTTAAATTTATTTCTAGGTATTTTATTTTATTTGTAGCTATTGTAAATGGGACTACTTTCTTGGTTCCCTTTTCAGATTGTTCGCTGTTAGCATATGGAAATGCTACTAATTTTTGTATGTTGATTTTGTGTTCTGCAACTTTACTGAATTTGTTTATCAGTTTTAATAGTTTTTTGGTGGAGTCTTTAGGTTTTTCCAGATATAAGATCATATTGTCTACAAAGAAGGATGATTTGCTTTCTTCCTTTCCAATTTAGATGCCCTTCATTTCTTTCTCTTGTTTGATTGCTCTAGGTAGAGTTTCCAGTAATATGTTGAATAACAGTGGTGAAACTGGGCATCCTTGTCTTGTCCAGATCTTAGAGAAAAGGCTTTCAGTTTTTCCCCATTCAGTATGATACTTGCTGTGGGACTGTCATATATGGCTTTTATTGTATTGAGGTAAGTTCTTTCTATACCTGGTGTTTTGACAGTTTTCATCATAAAGGGGTGGTGAATATTACCAAATGCTTTTCCAGCATCAATTGAAATGACCATGTTTTTTGTCCTTTGTTCTGTTGATGTGATATATCACATTGATTGATTGGTATATATTGAATCATTCTTGCATTCCTGGGATGAATCCCATTTGATGATGATGAATAATCTTTTCAAATGTGTTGTTGAATTTGGTTTGCTAGTATTTTCTTGATGATTTTTGCATCTGTGTTCATCAGAGAGATTGGCCTATAGTTTTCTTTTTTTGTTGTGTCTCTGGTTTTGGTAACAGAGTGAGACAGAACCCACAGAGTTAGTTTGGAAGTATTCCCTCCTACTCAATTTTTTTGGAATAGTTTAAGTAAAATTGGTATTCTGCTTTGAATGCTTGGTAGAATTCAGCAGTGAAGCCATTGAGTCTTGGGCTTTTCTTGGATGGGAGACTTTTTATTACTGCTTTTATCTCATTATTTGTTATTGATTTATTCAAGTTCTGAATTTCTTCCTGGTTTAATCTTTGTATGACTCAGCAATCTCACTGCTGGGTATATATACTAATACAAAGGACGGGAATTCAGTACATCAAAAAGTTATCTGCACTCCCATGTTTATTGCAGCACTATTCATAATATCCAAGGTTGATTTGGAATTGACCGAAGTGTCCATCAATGAATAAATGGATAAAGAAATTGTGGTACGTATACACAATGAATATTATATAGCGACAGAAAAGAATGAAATCCTGTAATTTGAAACAACGAAGATAGAACTGAAGAACACTATGTTAAGTAAAAAAAGCCAAGCACAGAGAGACAAATAATGCATGCTTTTATTCATATGTGGAAGCTAAATATTAAAAATAATTGATCTCATGGAGGCAGAGAGAATGATGGTTACTAGAGGCTGGGGAGGATAGTGGGGAGTGGGGATAAGGTCAGCATGGTTAATGGGTGCAAAAATGTAGTTAGTGCTGGGTGTGGTGGCTCATGCCTGTAATCTTAGCACTCTGAGAGGCCAAGGGGGGAGGATCACTTGAGATCAGGCATTCGAGATCAGCCTGAGCAAGAGCGAGACTCCATCTCTACTAAAAATAGAAAAAAATTAGCTGGGCATGTAGTAAGTGCCCATAGTCCCAGCTACTCATGAGGCTGAGGCAGGAAGATCGCTTGAGCCCAGCAGTTTGAGGTTGCTGTGAGCTAGGCTGGTGCCACGGCACTCTAGCCCAAGCAACAGAGTGAGACTCTGTCTCGAAAAAAAAAAAAAATGTAGTTAGATAAATAGAATAAACAATATGTGATAGCACAACAAATCGACTATAATCAATAATAAGTTATAGTATACTTTAAAATAGCTAAAAAAGTAGAATTGAAATGTTTCTAACCCAAACAAATGATAAATGTCTGAGGTAGTGGATATCCCAGTTACCCTGATTTGATTAATTCACATTGTATGCCTATATCAAAACATCACATGTACCCTATAGAGATATAAAACTATACGTACCCATAATAATTGAAAAGTTTAAAAAAGAAAAGAAAAGGTGGAAAAAATATGCTATGCAAACACCAAGCTATTCATAATTAAAAACTATCAGAAAACCAGGAATAGAGAGAACTTAATCTCAAAAAGAGCATTTACTAAACATTTATAGCAGTTATCATATTTAATGGTGATATGTTGAGTGCTTTCCCTCTGAGACTGGGAACAAAGTCAGGGTATCTGTTTTTACTCTTGAACTTTGTACCAGAGGTCCTATTTAGTACAATAAGACAAGAATAAAAGGCATGTAGACTGGAAAGGAAATACATTTGCCTTCAGTTGCAGATGACATCACTGGATTTCCAGAAAATTCTAAGAAATCTAAAAAATAACTTCTGTAAGTAATATTTTTTGCAAGATTTCAGAATTGTCTTGATCAATATAAAACATTTGAAAAAGAAGAACAGGAGAACAATTGATGCTGGAACAGTTGTATAAAGCAGTGGTTCTCAACCAAGTGCAACCCCCGCCCTGAAGAATATTTGGCAATGTCTGGAGACATTTTTTGGTTGTCACAATTGCCTTAGGGGCCCTACTGGCATCTAGTGGGTAGAGGCCAGGAATGGTGTTAAACATCCTATAATGAACTGAACAGAACAGCCCCCATTACAAAGTATTTTCTGACCCCAAATGTCAAGAATGCCACTTTTGAGATAACCTGGAATAAAAGTATGGAAAGAAAAGGGATCCCTCAGTCCTACTTCAAACTATGTACAAAAGTAATATGAAATGGCTTATAAACCTAAATGTGACAGCTAACCTGTAAAGCTTATGGAAGAAAACATAGGGGAATATCTCCATGACATTGGGAAGAGCAGATTCTTAGACAAAACACAAGAAGCACAAATCATTTAAAAAATAATGGAAAATTTGTTAAATTGGTTTTCATCAAAATTAAAAAGGTCTACACATCACAAGATATTAGGAAGGAGATAAAGTAAGGCACAGATTGAGAGAAAATATTTGCAATACAAACATAAGACAAAGGACAAACATCCAGAATATATAAATCAGTAATGAAGATAAGCCAATAAAAAAGTCCGCATACTTAAAAAGACATTTCGTAACAGAAAATATTGATAGGAATAAGCACATCAAAAGGTGCTCAACATAATTGTCACCAGGGAAATCCAATGAGGTACCATTACGTACCCACTAAAATAGCTAAAATTAAAAAGACTCATATAGCATCACGATGATGATGTGAAGCAAATGGAACACTTGAAATTATTAGTACAAATGCAAAATGTGACAGCCACTTTAGAAGACGGTTTTTTAAATGAACACCTACCCAGAAATTTTACTGCTAAGTTTTTACTCAAGAAAAATGAAGATACATGGTCAAAAAACATGTCCAAGAATGTTTATAGCAGCTTTATTATATTGCTAAAAGCTGGAGATCACCTTAATGTCCATCAATAGGAACTTGTGGATATTCATACAATAGAACTCACCAACAAAGAATGAACTACTGATGCACATAAAAAATATGGATACATCTCTAAAACATCAGATTGAGTGAAAGAAGCCAGACATTGAAAAGTACTTACTGTGTAATCTGAAAAGAAGATATAACATCCCTAAATATATATTCACCTAATGCTGGAGCTCCCAGATTCATTAAACAAATACTACTAGGCCTAAGGAAAGAGATAGATAGTAATAAAATAATAGTGGGGACTTCTACACTCCACTGACAGCACTAGATCATCGAGGTAGAAAGTCAACAAAGAAACATTGGACTTAAACTGGACTCTAAACAGATGGACCTAACAGACATTTACAGAACATTCTACCGAAAACTGCACAATACACATTCTTCTCATCAGCACATGGAACATTCTCCAAGATAGACCATATGATAGACCACAAATCAAGTTTCAATACATTTTAAAAAATTTAAGTCAGGCCAGGCGTGGTGGCTCATGCCTGTAATCCTAGCACTCTGGGAGGCCAAGGCGGGCGGATTGTTTGAGCTCAGGAGTTTGAAACCAGCCTGAGCAAGAGTGAGACCCCGTCTCTACTAAAAAAATAGAAAGGAATTAATCAGACAACTAAAAATATATAGAAAAAATTAGCCGGGCATGGTGGTGCATGCCTGTAGTCCCAGCGACTCGGGAGGCTGAGGCAGAAGGATTGCTTGAGCCCAGGAGTTTGAGGTTGCTGTGAGCTAGGCTGACGCCACGGCACTCACTCTAGCCCAGGCAAAAGAGTGAGATTCTGTCTCAAAAAAAAAAAAAAAAAAAAAAAAAAAAAAAAAAAAAAAAAAAAAAAA